>JAFIRS010004141.1:0-99276 GCA_018342105.1 Gonioctena quinquepunctata | reverse complement strand
CCTTTTTTTTTCCCGGCAAAACGACTGGACTGTTCTCAAAATTTCCATGACTCTACGCTGTCAGGGCAACCGCGGGGCGACAGGTCCCCTTGGGGTTCGTTACATTGCCCCCTTCTTAAAGACATTTCGTCCTGAAATTTCATCCTTGGAGGTGAGATATCTGAACCCCCCCCCATATCTGCACCGTGAAGTTCGAGGGAAGTAACACCCACGGTCTTCATGATCGGTCGTGGAAGGGGGTTTGGGCAGAAAAACCAAAACCCTTGACCCCGCGGGATCTGGAATATCGCCTCCAGCAAAATTTTTAACTTCCAGTCCAACCCATAAAATACCACAGGAAATTTTGAATTGCTAGATCCCCAGATTCTGGTCCACCATAGTACCCTTTAGTTTGGTAAACTCTTCCAGAAAATTTTCATAGGAGGTTTACCCTTGGGAAGCCTCTTGGTAACTAGGTAGTAGATGTTTCTTTTTGGCCTTTCTTCAACTGTAGCCCTGATGATGAATTTATTATTGAAAGTGGAAACGTTGGCGAGAAATCAATAGTTTTTCTTCAATAACATTGATCCTAATCCCAACCAAACCATTTGAGGAACATATCTATGGATCACAAAAACAAAAAAACACGATGCAGAAAATCATCAGAAATCGCTATATCTCATTTTTTCTGTGGAAATATATTTATAGTTCCAGATTTTATCTCGTATTTTATGGTTCTCAATAGAGAATAATCCCTTTTCAACATCTTTTCATTATAAAAATAATGCTTTATCATATTGTAACGTAAATAAACTTAACTTGGTTTCAATAATTTATTTCACACCTGAATCTACAACTTAATTTATATTACGCCGCCACTGTATAGCTCGATCGTATGGGCTCGTTCAGACTGTTCGACTCCACTTGAGGGTTGCCTATTTATCTCCGATACAGCATTCTCGATGTTTCGAATTCGGGTAGTTGGCGACCGGCATGTTCCAATTGTTTCCAATATCGACCGTTGCTCTCCACGGCAGAGCGACTGGACTGTTCTCGAACATCTCCGGGGATGACCTCATCGCTGTCGACGGCAACGCGCGAGGCGACAGGTCCGGCCTAGGTTCGTTACATTGCCCCCTTCTTAAAGACATTTCGTCCCGAAATTTCATCCTTGGAGTGTGACGATATCTGCATGACTCCCCATATCTGCACCGTGAAGTTCGATGGAAGTAACACTCCACGGTCTTCATGATCGGTCGTGGAAGAGGGTTGCAGCAAACCAAAATCTTGACGCCGCTGGATCTGAATATCGCCTCCAGCATACTCTTATGACTCTCCAGTCCAACCCATCAATACCACAGGACAATTTTGGAATTGCTAGATCCACCAGATTCTGGTCCACCATAGTATCTCTTAGTTTGGTGAGACTCTTCCAGACATCTTCATAGGACGGTTTATCTTGGGAATGCCTCTTGGTAACTAGGTAGTAGATGTTTCTCTGGCCTTTCTTCAACTGTAGCACCCCACCAACTTCTGAATTCTGCCCCCGCAGTGTTTGGAGTTGACCAAATTTCTTGGAGAACACTACGGCGATGCCCTGACATTCGAAGATCTTCTGCCACACAGTGCGCTAGTGCGTAGTCAGCAGGCACCTCGAAAAGGTCTCGTGACTCCTCTCAGTAACCCACGTAGAACTTTCTGCCCGTTTGAATACAAGGACATAAACTTCGAACGTCATATCATCCTCCGGTGGCTTGAGGGTGCGAACTTGGTCATGGTTTCCAGCGTAAGGGCCAACCTGTTGAAATGGACGACCCTTGGTTTCCTCGGGGTGGCTTATAGATTCGGTACACAAGGTCGTTTATCCTTTTCACGATTTTATACGGACCTTCCACGAGTTCCGCAACTTTGGTGATAGTCCACGACGACGTTTGGGGTTGTACAGCCAAACCAGGTCATCAACCTTAAATCCTCCAGCGTCGGCCTTGATGTCATAGGTCTTCTTCATTTTATCGCTGGCACTCTGGATGTTCAACCGGACTCGTTCGTGGATGTCGTCCATTCTCTGCCGAAGTTTGCTGACGTAGTCCTCTCCCGCAGTGTCTTGTCCTGGCGGTATCCCAAACTTCAGGTCACAAGGCAGTCGCAGTTCTCGGCCCATTATAATACTAGCAGGAGTTTGACCGGTTGACTCGTGTACTGCGGATCGATAGGCCATCAGGAACAAATGAAGATACTGGTCCCAGTCTCTTTGATGGTCAGAGACAACCTTGGACAAGTGGCGGTTGATCGTCCTGTTCATCCGTTCCACCATTCCATCGGACTGCGGATGTAGGGCCGTGGTTCTTGTCTTGCGGATGTTCAGCAGTAGACATATTTCTTGGAAAAGGTTGATTCGAAATTTCTGCCTTGATCCGAGTGCAGCTCCATTGGAATACCGAATCGACATATCCACTCTTTCACCAAGACGTCGGCGACGGTGATGGCTTCCTGGTTGGCAGGGCATAGGCTTCCGCCCACTTACGAAGTAGTCCATTGCCACAAGGATGTATTTATTCCCGTGGTCGGATACGGGAAACGGGCCGGCGATGTCAATGGCGATTCTCTCGAACGGGCTGCCTACGTTGTACTGACGCATCGGGGCCTTGGGTCGTATTCGAGGTCCATTGCTAGCAGCGCATACAGCGCACTTCCTGCACCAGTCCTGGGCGTCAGCTTGACAATTGGCCCAGTAAAACCGTTGCCTCACTTTCTGCAGGGTCTTCGTCACTCCCAGATGTCCTCCGGCGACTCCATCATGGATTTCCGCAGCACTTCCTCTCTTCTGTTCCTGGGAACAATTATTTGGCGTCTGTCTTCCCACCAATATCGGCCTCCAACACACGTTTCAGGATCCCATTGTCCAGAATAAGAGAGTTCCATTGTGCCCAATAGGACTTAACAGCCGGCGAGTAACCTGCGACTTCCTGCCATGATGGTCTTCGATTGCCCTTCTTCCAGCTGACGACTAAGCCAAGGTCGGGGTCTCTCTCTTGGTCTTTCTGGATCTTGCTGTCATTCCAGTTGTCATCCATTGCCGCGGTTCTACAAAGTGTTGCTTTTCTCTTCTGCTCGTCGGCAATGTGAGCAATCATCTGGACATGGTCTTCGCGACAAGGCATCTGCATTCTTATGGCTAGTTCCGGCTCGATGTTCGATCTCGAAATCGAATTCCTGGAGTCTCTCGATCCAACGTGCTACTTGACCCTCAGGATTTTTGAACTGTAAGAGCCATTTGAGAGCTGCATGGTCAGTTCTCACAGGAATCTTCTTCCATACACGTACTTGTAGAAGTGTTCCACTCCCTTTACAACAGCTAACAGCTCTGCCTGGTGACACAGTAATTGCGCTCTGGTTTGCTAAGCGTCTTGCTGAAATAACCAATGACCTTCTCCTGTCCCTCCTGGATCTGAGATAGGACAGCTCCAAGTCCCACGTTGCTGGCGTCCGTATCCAAAATGAATTTCCCTTTGGGTAGGGGATAGCTCAGTACAGGTGCGTTGATCAAAGCTCCTTTCAGCTTCCTGAATGAGTCTTGACATTCTTCGGACCACTGGAACTTTGTTTGGCCCTCCGTGAGCCTGGTCAGTGGTTTAGCGATGTTGGAATCCCAGCACATATCGGCGATAGTATGTGCATAAACCAAGGAAACTTCGAAGTTGGTGAATGTCTTTTGGGATGGGCCAATCCTTAACAGCTTTGATCTTCTGGTCATCCACTGCTACTCCTTCCCCAGAGACAACGTGGCCGAGGTATCGTACTTCTTTTGGAACAGATGGCATTTCTTAGGGCTCAGCTTCAATCCGGAGTTCCTCAGTCGCAGGAATACTTCCTCCAAGTTTTTCACGTGGTCCTCGAACGATCTGCCGACCACAATTATGTCGTCGAGATACACCAGACACGTGTTCCATGAGAGTCCTTTCAGCACTGTCTCCATCAATCTTTCGAATGTGGCGGGAGCATTACAGAGCCCGAATGGCATAACGGTAAACTGCCACAATCCTGAGCCGATCGTAAAAGCAGTCTTTTCTCGATCTTCCTGAGCCAGTTCTACTTGCCAGTATCCACTCTTCAGATCAAGGGTCGAGAAAATCGTGGAACCAGCCAACGTGTCTAGGGTGTCATCTATTCTCGGGAGAGGGTAACTGTCCTTCTTCGTGACATTATTAAGTTGGCGATAGTCTACACAAAAGCGTGTCGATCCATCCTTTTCTTCCCCAGTACGACTGGAGAGGACCAGGGACTGTCAGATGGTTCGATAACTCCTTCTTTTCCCATATCGCTGACTATTTTGTCAGCCTCTTCCTTCTTGGCAAGAGGAAGTCTTCTTGCGGATTGCCGGATCGGTCGGGCACCCCCAGTATCAATCTTGTGCTGGACCACATTAGTTCGACCCCCTTTTCCTTGTCCGGTATCGAAGATGTCTTGGTACTTTTTGACTAAATCTCTTAGTTTCTGTTGAGCTGGTTTTATGTCTTTGGAAGAGATGGCAACTAATTTTTCTAGTTCTGTGGGCAAGTTGTTGGGTTGGCTAATCGTACCTCGTACGCCCCGGATCACAGATGAAACTGACGAGCAGTGCCCTAAAATTGTTCCTTTCTTTAAGGTCACTGGAAAGTAATTGACATTCATGACCCTTACCGGTACAATTTTTTCAGCACGTAACAGGGTTTTCCCTAGGGCAATCCCTCGTCCAATTTTCTCATCATGAAGTTTGGGCTCGAACATCATCACGTCTCCACTGCTCGCACTCCCGTCCAGGCGAGCCTCCAGGATGGTTTCAGCCCTCTCAGGTACGCTTACATCTTCAGCCAACAGCACACGGATCAACTCTTCACTTCTCCCATGAAGTACCAGCTCTTCTCCGTTGACACGTAGGACGCCGTCTTTGAAATCTAATTCAAACCCTCTGGAATTCATGATGTCCATTCCGATGATTGCATCGTCTTCGATGTCCGCCACAAGTGCCTGATGTTTCACTTTAGTGCTGCCCAAAATTATTTCATTCGGTAGCTCGCCATATACAGTAGCTGGCTCCCCTGTTGCTGTGCGTAGCTTCCAAGTTGTCGGTTCAATCCGTTCCGGTGTTCTGGCAAAGGAAGGCCCGAGAATTGTCCTAGTCGCACCTGTATCTAGCAGCATGGTGCAAGGCTCGTTATTGATGAGACCGTCTACGAAGACACCTTTGTTCTGTCGTTGGAGGATAGCGACATATGCGTTGTTAACCGGGGCTTGCCGGACACATGCCGACGAATGTCCCTTCTCGTCGACCTTCTTTAGTTTTCCTGCATCGGAGTCGATGAATGTTGGACATTTGCTACGCACATGTCCAATTTTGCCACAATTCCAGCATCTTATCTGTCTTTTCTCAGGCAACACTTCCTTCATCACTTTTCTTATGGCAGCTTCCAAGTTAGCAGGCTCCTGTGAGTCTTCCTCGATCGTTTGAACTTTATTTTGGCTTTTGCAGCATTGTTTTGCTGCTTCGAATTCAAAGGCGTGCCATGCGTCACGAATGTGTTGACGAGCTAATTCAACGCTTGTCTGGTTTCTTGGTCATGGAGTCCATCCAAGAATGCCTGAACCGCTAATCGCTCCATTACATTTTCCGGTGTGGCTGGATATGCGAGACGAACCAAGCGTGCAATGTCAGCTTCGAATTCTTGTAAGGATTCGCCCGATTTCTGGCAGCGATTTTTCAGTTGGGAGTGGTATACGTGTTCCAAATGGGCCTGGCCATATCGTAATTCTAGATGTTTAATCAGCTGATCATAGTCCTCCTGTTCTTGGGCGGTAAGAGTTTGTAGAATATTCGTCGCTTCTCCACGTAATGCAAGTGTTAGTGCTACAGCTCTTTCCCCTGCATTCCATCCATTTGCTTTGGCCGCTGCTTCAAACTGTCGGCGGTAATTTTCCCATGGAGTTTTTCCGTCGAATTGAGGCGGCTTCATGGAAAGCTTCCTATTTCAGAAATGACCTTGACATCTTTTATACCCTCTTGAACTTTATCCAAGTTCAAACTCAAGTCCAGCATTGCATTTTCGTTAACCATCTCTGTGGAGGGCGCACTATTAATTCGTTTTTCCAGCTTACTGATCGTTTCCTTTATTTTATCTACCTCCGTGTTCATTTGCTCCCTAATTTTATCTATCTCTGTCTCAACGGTTCCCATTCTTTCTTCTAGAAATTTAGCCACACCACACAATTCTTTTTTTAGGCCTTCTGTGTTTTCCAGGAACTTCTCTTCCAGGCTTCTTGCATTTTCTTCCAGATTTCTAGAAAGCTTCTCTTCCAGATTTATAGAATTTTGTTGCAGTTCTTCTTTCACGGATTTAGTAGTTTCTTCGAGTTTATTCATTACCAAACTTAAATCACCTCCGGGAACTTCGAATAAAAATGTTTCGGGGTCCTCACCTTCTTGTATAAGTCCTTCTGCAAGTCTTTCCTGGAGTACTTGCTTTTTACCCGTTGTTTCCAGTTCCCTTTCCTCCAATTCCTGTTTCAATTCCGCTACCTTCAAATCCGCAAGGCGCACTTTTCTTGAACACATTTTGTCTTTGACGATGTATCAGTCTGTTTTACACGAAAAGTTTATCAGTTTGTTAAAAATTCACTTCGCGAATTCTTTTCCACGGGCCACCAGTCTATTGTCTGTTTCACGCGAACAGTGTATCAGTTTATATTCCCACGCACAATTGTCCACTTCGCGAAAACCGGGCCACTGTCTATTTTGGACGTACAAAAAGGTCTATCAATTTATTTTTCTGACTATCCACTCCACGATCACTTGTTTATTTTCAAAATCTCGCTTCCGACACCAATTGTAACGTAAATAAACTTAACTTGGTTTCAATAATTTATTTCACACCTAAATCTACAACTTAATTTATATTACGCCGCCACTGTATAGCTCGATCGTATGGGCTCGTTCAGACTGTTCGACTCCACTTGAGGGTTGCCTATTTATCTCCGATACAGCATTCTCGATGTTTCGAATTCGGGTAGTTGGCGACCGGCATGTTCCAATTGTTTCCAATATCGACCGTTGCTCTCCACGGCAGAGCGACTGGACTGTTCTCGAACATCTCCGGGGATGACCTCATCGCTGTCGACGGCAACGCGCGAGGCGACAGGTCCGGCCTAGGTTCGTTACAATATAATGAATGTTGTTAGATGCTGTTAGGATGCAGTATGAAAAATCCACCGATATGGAAATAACATCGAGTGTTAGATTATGATTGGACAACTCAAAAACCAGGGCAGAACGGAATACATAAGCTATATTCATTTCCTGATATTTGATTATTTAGTTCACTAAGAACGAAGAAATTTTGTTGCACTATTTTAGAGCGCTTCGTCGCTATCACAGGCTTCCCTCAAAATAAAATTTCAATGTAGTACAGAAAGAGTTATGTCTAAAAATATTTGTTCAATAAAATTAACTAAATTTCCTTATATATATATATATGTATATATACAGGGTGGCCCACCACATTCGCCTCGGTATTTCTACGAGAAATGAAGAGAGTTAGGGAAAAACTTTTAGCATAGTTATATGTGGGTCCATGAGGAGCATATTCCAAAATTATTTTGAAATATATAGGGTGATCCCCAAAAAAATTTTTTCTTATGGAACACCTTATATTTTTTCATATTTTTAGATACTATAGACAAAATAAAGGTGAGTTACTATTATATTTCCCATACTTAAAACTGACCGTTTCTGAGAAATTTTGAGAAATTTAAAAATACAGACCATAATTTGAAAATTGTTTTCACCCTGTAACGTGTGACGAGCTGCTCGTGATTAAATGTACTGCTTAGCTCAAAGGTTGAAGTTAACTACTACATGAAATTTTTATTGCAATATTATACAGAGTGGCGAAAAAAATTGCCTCAAAATTTGGACACACATTTAATTAAATAACTTCTTAAAGTTGAATGGAACACCCCGTATTTAGTGGCGTAATTTGACGCAGAATTAGATTAGTTTTACACAAAAGGCGTTTTTATATTTTACTTATGAGTATTTTTTTTATCTTAAAAATGAAATGAATGAATGAATAGCTGTCATTTTTTCCGCACTCTGGATGACCAGAATAGATGGTCTGTTAACGTGTGGGGAGGAATTATAGGAACACAAAAAAGAAAGGTAATTGAATTTTATATTGTTCAGACCAAAAAAAACCTATTTGAAATAACAAAGTTATTTATGTCCGAAATTATAAAAAGGTGACAATTATTTTTGAACATTCTGTATAATATTGAGAAACGGGTTTTATCGAAATCAATAGCTCAAAACCTCTTTTATGCTTGATCAGAATTCGAAGGGATGATTCCTATACATTTCGATGTTATTTAGTTTCCAATTTTACCTAGCATTTTCATAAAAAAATCAATAACTCGAGAACGGTTATAGTTAGGTACATAGTACCTCATATGAAATCATATTATTTTTTCCTGACCTATTCAAAAGTGTAACGAAATACAGGGTGTTCCATTTACAAAAACACAACTTTGATATGTCACATTTTTTTGAGCCACCCTGTAGACTCCAAAATAATTTCCTTTTGCAGCCTTAATGAATAAACATATAATGAAATGGAGAAATCCTCGAAAAAATTAATGGTTTGGTTTACAGGGACCGTGTCGTATTTTAATCCTTGTGCAATTTTTTTTCTTGTTTTTAATTTTCTCAATGAAACATAATGTTGATTTTTTTTAAATCACTCTGAATCTTTGTGGAAAGTGAATTGATGTTACTCTAATCTCTCGACGAAATATGAAACTTTCTGATTTCGAAATATTCAAGTTCTCATTTCTAATATAAGAATATATTCATTACAGAACAGCCATCAGTAACCGTCGACAATTTCAACTGGTTCTCCCTGACATGGATGCGTAAAATATGTTTTAATTTTAATTTTATTTGATTTTGCAATGAAAAGTTGAGTTGATATATTTTTTCTATTATATTGATCTTTCATTACTTTCTCCTACAAATATCCATCCTTATTCGCCCCTACTGTATCGAAATTGACGAAAACATACAGGTGTTCCTTAAAAAAAAATACTGACTCAAATATCAGTGACTGAAATCGGCCATTTTAGATTTTTTTCTACTTTATACTTATCTCAATGAGGTATATAGTGCTATTAGAATTTCTGAACTTGCCGAAAAATGAGAAAGGTCTAATCCAACCCTACATTGTATGATCAGGTAATGCACACCTAACTTACTACTACTTAAAGTAATGCCAAAACTTCACTAACTATTCCATTACATATTTCAGCGGCCTGTTAACGCTATTATAAAATATTGGAAGAATATTGCCTGAATATTTCATAAAATATATTTACGAAGTATTGCTAATATCCTTCAGGAATTATTTCATGGAATTGAAAAGGGAAACATTCTCAATTGGATATTGATAAAAAGATTTTTCTGTGAATTGAAGAATCCACGATAAAAATAAAGTTATTTTTTGTGAATATCTAACAGAAAAAAAATATTTTCAACAAATCAATTTCATGGAATATTCTGAAAAAAAAATCTTTTTGAAATATTTTACAACATTTATATCGAATATCACGAAAACATTGCTTACAGATTTCATAAGATATTTCTCTGAAGTATTGCTGAAACATTTCAGAAATATTTCACGATAAATTTCATTCAAGCGACCATTAAAATATTGCAAAAATATTCCCTAAAGATTTCAAATCAAAATGCCTGTGACCTTACAGAAATCTTGCAGATATATTTCCTAAGGATTTCAGGAAAAATGTCCCTGTGAACTTTCAAAAATCTTGCAAAAATATTTAACGAAAGATTTCAGAGACCCATTTTCGTGATTCTTGAAATATTTCAAAAACCTTACTATAAGATTTTATGAAAAATTTCCCTGTAACCTTACAAAAATATCACAGGAATATTTAACCAAAAATTTCAGTGTCCCATTTCCGCCAACAAGAAATATTGCAAAAACCTTTTCTTAAGATTTCAGTAGAAATTTTCATGTAACCTTTCGCAAATCTTACAGAAATATTCAATGAAAGATTTCAGTGTCCCATTTTCGCGACCCTTGAAATATTGCAAAAATCTTAAAAAAAATTTTTTCGGAAATGTTGCAAAATCTGTATAAAATTTTTCATGAAATATTTCAATGTGAGAAAAAGTCGGACATAACTTTATTTCCTAAATATTTCAATGAAAGATTTATGAAATATTTTCACCTTGCTTACAAATATTTCATTAATATTTCAAAAATATTTCGTGCTGTGTGGGCTTGTTCTTGAATGTTAAGTGATCATTTATGTATATCTTCGAGCGGAGGGATAAATACTTGTTTACTTCTTCCGAAGATAATGTTTTTTTTTGCGGATTGCCGTGATAATTTCCTGTTTCTGCCCGTTCAAAATAAGTTTCAGTATTATGTTACATGGCTTTTTGTTATTTCTATTGAAATGGGCCACCCTGTGGCAACTATCAATTTATATTTTCCCAAAGGTGCATCCCAATACACTTATGATGTTTTCCGTAATTGAAATTAGGTTCTCGTTTTTCTCTTCCGGCATTCCTGATGTTCCTTTTATACCCTGTATAGATATTTTTTATATATATTCAGATCATATGATCAAGGTTTATTGATATAATTTTGATTAATACATCTTGTCATTAAGAAATTTGAATAGAATTATATAATTCACGACTATTGAAGTGATTCTTATTACAAGACGAATTAACATTGATCCTTCGGGTTGATAACAAGTTCTTTGGTGAAGAAAAGTAGTTTCAGAGGAGTTTAAGATATGCCAAACACAACAAGACTGACTGCAGGTACCCATAATAAACTACACCCCAGTTATGAGTGGCCACCTGCTTTTGGATTGAGACGACATTCAGTCAGTGTCAAGTCAAACATATCTGAAAATGGAAGAGGCCGAAATATTGATAAATTTCTAACAGAAAGAATGGACGAACATGATGTAGTTCCAATAGACAAGGCAAACTAAACCCAGATAGACAAGCAGAGTCAATGCCTAGGACCCAAAGACGTTGGTAATAATGTACCAGAAACCTCATCTGTTCGTTCAGTGAATTCTAGACTTTCGAAAGTAAACAGTATTTCCCTCCAAAGAAAAAGACACGTGGTTGTAGTTGAGAAGATTAAGCAAGCAATTGAAATGAGAAAACTAGAAAATCAGCCAAAAATCTTGGAACTGGAAAATAAAGTGCGAGAGACTGAAATCGCAGAAATTCAACCAGAAATATCGAAACCAAAAACTGAACTTGTACCCGATTATCAAAAACAAGTATCAGGGAATACCAGACAATGGGTAAATGATTTGCAATCGCCCTCCAAATATGAATTACAGAATAGGGAAAGACTGTTGGGATTGCAACGAGGACAACAGCAAATGATAATTGCAATGAAATAGGAACAAGTTTAACAACTTATATTGGAAAACTTAATACATAAATACAATGACATCTACTGACATATTTAACAAAAGTATGACCGTTACTAATACCAGAGTATCGAATGTCATACTGGGGGTTCTGTATTTTCATTTCCCAACACCCCCACTAAAATACAGTTACACATCAATGTTCATATTTTTCGTACAAACTTCATGCTTGCTTTTGAATATTGCTTTGGTTAAGATATCAGCAATCATTTCTTCTGTTCCAACATGTTGAATATGAATGTAACCATCTTCCAATTTCTGCTTAACGAAATGATGACGAATATCAATGAGCTTGGTCCTTGCACGATAACCATCACTTGTGGCAAGATTTATTGCACTCTTATTGTCACAATATATCAGGACTGGCGGCTTAGATATGTTTGGCCAAAATTCTGATTCGAATTGACTCAACCAAATAGCCTCTTGCGTAGCTGCAGACAATGCCATATACTCTGCTTCGGTTGTCGATAACGCAACTGTATGTTGTCTCTTAGAATTCCAAGAAATCGGTTCTCCTTGATTGAGAAATACATATCCAGTACATGATCGCCTGTTGTCCATATCACTCGCCCAATCAGAGTCACAATATCCTATTATTCCCTGTTCAGATTCTCTTGTGAATACCAATTTTGCGTTCGCAGTACCTTTAAGATATCGCAGAATTCTTTTGACTGCTGACCAATGTGCTTTTCCAAAATTTTTGTTGAATTGACTAACGGTGTAAGTGATGTCCGGCCTAGTTCCTTGTGAAACATATAAAATACTACCAACTGCTTCTTGGTACGGTATCTTCATCATTTCCACGCGTTCTTCTTCATTCTTAGGTGACATATCTCTCGTCAATTTCTGGTTTGGATCTGCTGGTGTCGGCACTGATTTACAATCTGCCATTTTGAATTTTTCTAAAATTGAATTCATGTTATTTTCCTGATCAAGACATATTGTACCTTTTTCCTTATCTCATGTTATCCGAAGTCCAATACAACATTTTGCTTTTCCAAGGTCCTTCATCTTGAATTTTTTCTTCAATTCTTCTTTTAGATTTTTCGTTGTTCTGACATCATTGGAAAAAATCAGCAAATCATCCACATAAACTGCTACACACAACATGAGTTCATCTTTCATATTGTAGTATATACATGGATCATTTTTCGATTGTTTCAAACCAATTTCTATCAATACAGAACTGAGTTTTTTGTTCCATTGACGACTTGCTTGTTTGAGACCATAAATTGTTTTATTCAAGCGATATACTTTGTTTCTTCCATGAAACTCTCTGGAGGTTGCAAATAAACTTCTTCTTCTAAGTCCCCTTGCAAAAAAGCTGTGACTGCATCCATCTGCTCGATATCCAGATTTAATTTAGCTGCTAACGATATCAAATATCTTAAGGAATTATATCGAACAACTGGACTGAATGTTTCTTCATAATCAATTCCTTTCTTTTGGGAACATCCTTTGACCACCAGGCGAGATTTGTATCTTATAATCTCTCCCGTTTCATCTCTTTTGGTTTTGAAGACCCATTTGCAATTTATTGTTTTCTTTCCAGGAGGTAAATCCGTGAGAGTCCATGTATCATTTTCAATCAAATAATTATATTCTTCTTGCATTGACTTCAACCAATGATCAGTCATGTCCCCTCATTGCCTCTTCAACATCTGTAGGGTCATTTTGTTCAGAACAAGTTTGGGTCATATAAATGAAATAATCATCCATAGTCCTCTCTTTTCTATTTCTTTCAGATCTTCTCAAATTTGATATATTTTGATTCCGAAGTACTTCTTCGAACTCAAATGGTCCAGACTCATCATTATTAGTTTCATCAATTTTACCTAGTACTTCTTCGAACTCAAATGGTTCAGACTCATCATTATTAGTTTCATCAATTTTACCTTCTTCTGATAAAACTTGAGTGAGCTCGTTTCCAGATGTCTCTTCAAAAATTTCCCCCACTGTTTGGGTACTTTTCTTTTCTAGAGTTGTGCACGTTTGTTGATCAATTTTTGATTCGTTCATTTGGATGGCATTTTCAATGAACTGTACATCACGGCTCTTAATTAGCTTGTTGGTGTTCGGTTTTATGAAACGATATCCTTTTGTTTCATCACAATAACCAACAAAAATCATCTCTCTAGACTTTGGATCCCATTTGTGTCGATTATTTTTGGGTACATGAACCATTGCTTTACAACCAAAGATCCTAATGTGTTCCAAATTAGGTTTCTACCCTGTCCACATATGTTCAGGTGTCTTTTTCAGCAGCTCCAGTGACTTACATGGCGATCGATTAATTATATACACTGATGTTGCGACAGCTTCCGCCCGAAATTTCTTCTCTAAATTTGCATCAAAAAGCATACACTCTTTCGCAGATAGTACGGTTCATCCGCTCTGCCAAACCATTTTGCTGTGGAGTGTAAGGACAAGTTATCTGGTGCCTGATGCCACGTTCCTTGAGAAATCTCTCGAAATCTTGATTGCAGTACTCGCTCCCATTGTCTGTTCGCAATATTTTGATTCGATTTCCTGTTCCATTTTCTACCATATTTTTGAAATCACTGAATATTTGTTTGACTTCTGTTTTGTACTTCAAAAAATATACAAAGACTTTACGAGTGTGATCATCTATCAGTGTGAAAAAATATTTTGCTCCTCCTATAGATTCATTTTCCATTGGACCACACAAATCGGAGTGAACTAATTCCAATACTTTATCTGCTCTTTTACCAATGTGATTGAACGGTAATCGGAATTGTTTTCCTTTCAAGCACGGAATACAATTTTCACAATCTGCTTCTTGATTGATTTCAATACCTTCGACGATTCCATTTTTCATCAAATTCAGGTCTTTAATATTTATATGTCCAAGTCTGCGATGCCACAAATAACTGTTTTTCACTGTAGATGCTGTCAATGAACTATTTGTATATTTTGTTTCAACAACATCCAGTATATACATTCCATTTATATATGATGCTGTCGCCACAGTAACATCATTGTCATAAATTTGACAACCCTTCTCACTGAATGTCACACAGAAACCATTCTGCACAATTTGACTCACAGCTAATAAATTTGTTGTGAGACTAGGAACAAGCAGAACATTTTCAACAGTTAAGTCTTTGATTTCACCTGCTACACGTATCTGCATATTTATCTCACCTTCTGCTTTCACTGCGATTTTCGAGTTATTGGCTACTACAATTTCCTTGATTACGGATTATCTCACATTAAAAAGTAAGTCTTCACGCATTGTCATATGAGCTGTTGCTCCAGAGTCAATGTACCAGTTCTCAGAGTTAATTGCAAAAACCAACATGACTGTTTTAATTTTTAAAGGCACTTTGTCCACTGCGATTTTTGTCTATTTTCACTTCCTTTTTTATGGAAGCCTGCTATTTTTATAATAACAATCATTTGCTTTATGTCCGTAGGAATTACACTCAAAACACCTAGGACCTTTGCCTTTAAACTTTTTATCTTTGAAATATCTATTACTATAAAAAGCACTGTCATTTTTTGTGTTTGTACATTTAATGTCCTGCAACAATTTCGTTTTAATAGTGTCTCCTGTGATTGTTACGCCCGAACTTTCGATTCCCATTATCATCAGCTTATATTCATTCGGTAAACCTGCCAGCAAAAGGGTTCCTATCCATTCGTCGGATATACTAAAGCCAATACCAGTAAGCTTATGTGCAGTACTGATTATTTTATTCACATAATCCCCGATGTTATCACAATTTTCGAGTCTAGTAGTGATTAAAGTTCGTAAAAGTCCAACTCGTCTTGTTAAACCAGAATCCTCAAAAGTTGCCTTCAGTTTATCCCAAACATCTTTTGCAGTAAATGCATCTTGAATATGCACGTAGTTGATGGGATCAATCAGCAAAATTATTGTGGATTTAGCTTTTGTTACTTTTTTTTCATCTTTTTCTGAACCAGTAACACATTCCCAGAGTTCCTCATGTTCAAGGTAGGTTTGAACTGCAAAACGCCAAGTTTTATAGTTTTCCCGACCAGTGAGTTTTTCAATTGAAGCACCAAATCCACTATTCAAACTCATGTCGCAAATATTCTTGGAAATGCAATTTTTTTTTATTGCCAGATTACATCTATTGCTTTACGTAGCCTGGGCCCATAACCTGTTGGGATTGCAACAAGGAGAACAGCAAATGGTAATTGTAAGATGTCTAAAAACCCTGGTGCTGGGACCATGGACGTATAAATAAAGATGGACCCAGTTATTTACATTATTAAGTGAAGCCACTGAACGGCTACATTCTAAGGTCGTGCTGTTGAGTTGGGCGTTGCCATTTCGAGTCTGTGATAATTCTTTATTACCCACCAACACTACCTTAAACTTTATCGCCAACGAATTCCATTCAGTAACTGAACATTACTATACTTTACGATTTATGGAATGAAAATCAAAATTACACATTCCAGAATCTGAACTAGAGAAATGAATTTCAAAAATCGTTGTGGGCTTCCAAAGAATTCTGTACAGTTCCATTGCAACGCTGTTGAATTCTTCCGTCTATCACAAACATCGTATCATCCTATGATGTTTACAAATTTGACCAGTTCATGTTGACATTTTCTGTGGTGTGCAGTATTTGTTGAATATTGTTTTTTGTGTTGTGTTTGGATTATATAGTGAAAGAAAAATAGATAGAGACTAATAATGGTGCTTTACTGTTGGGTTTGCAAGCAATCCAATTGTTCTAATCAAAATCTTAGCTTTCATAGGTGAGTACATAGTTTGTTTACAAACATTAGAGATCGGCGTTCATCTTTGTCATAGGCGTCACAGTGGGTATCAAATTTCTATATATACACAAAATGAAATAGATTTATTGAAATCTTGTTATATGAAGGTGATGATCGACAATAACATAAAAATGATTTACAAACGAATGCAACGTTGTAGATGGAAACTCATTGATTTTTGACTGAAATATTAGTGCAAACAATCAATGTATTCCAAATGAAACTGATATTTACCGAATAACAACTTTTATTTAACTTCACCTGTTAGTTTGTTAGTTAGTCAAATCATGCAAGTGAAATTTGACCCAAATCTAATTCTTCACTTGAAAAAAGTGTTTAGTACCATAAAATTTAAAATAATATCAAAATAAAAAATTAAAAATACAAGCTTTTATTCAAATGCCCTAAAAGGTACAAAAATAATGTTTTCAAATGTGTGACTTAGGTTATTCTGTGAGTAACAGATTCAAAAGCTTGTCGCTTCTGTATTCAAACTGAAAACTTTGCGAGACAAACTTTTGAAGTTGTTTTTACTTTTAATTATATTATACATTGTTGAAAATAATGTCTAACTTTGGATTTCCATTTAGGTTTCCAGCTGATGCCCATGAAAAAGCTGTTTGGTTGGAAAAGCTGGGATTGAAAGAGTTCACTGAAACTGTTTCAAAGTATGCTAGAATTTGTTCTATTCATTTCGAAAGAGAAGCTTTTGAAATAAAACCCAGTGGAAAAATATTTCTGAGAAAGGGTGCTCGTCCCCTTTTTTTTAATGAAGAGTATATTCCAACAACTGAAACTGCTTCAACCTCGAGGTAAACTAATCATTCAACAGAATTATTATCATCTCAAATTATTTTTAATATCTTTCATTCCTTCCAAACATAAATTTACCTTTTTTAGATTAGATAATAGAAAGTCATCTACGGATTCAACAGATACAGCCCCAGGAACTAATTGTTCGGATATTATCGATTCTTTTGGCCCCCCACTGAAGAGGTAAGATGAGAATCAATAATTGATTTCACTTGTTATATGATTTTTATATTAGCTCAAAACTTGCAATTCAATTATCACCCAATTTAAAATGTACTGTTTTAAAACTTTACAGATTCCATTCAGATACATCAGCTACTATGACTGCCCCAGAAATAGATACGGAATCTCTCTCAGAAACTTTGACTGCATCGGAAACTGAATTGATTCAAATGTCAATCACTGAAAAGGAAACAGACAGACCCACAATTTCGCAAAAGAAAAAGTGAGTAGAATAATATAATAATATTTGTTGCACTATGATATATACAGTGCTCGTCTAAAGTCCGTACCCCCCTACTAATTTTTGAACCACCTGGTATATCGCAACGAAATTTGGAGGGCTCAAATAGGAGATAAATACCTACTTTTTCATGAAAAAATCACAGCTAAAAGTTTTAAAATGGCGGCTGGGCGCCATCTTCAATGATTTTTTAAAATCGAACACCCCATATATTATTCTATTTTCGAAATCTGCTCATAATTCTCAACAGTTTCCTCTAATACACTTTACTCCTGAATTCAATTGTTTTCGAAATATTAACGTTTGAAAAGTGACATTTTGGTCATTTCAAACCCAACGAAAAACACTAATGTTGCTTTCAATCAAATTTGCAAAAACCGTTGTCGCGGTAACATCTTGTTTACTGTCAAACTGAACTGCCAACTGTCAAATAGTCCATTGAGCGCCTAAATCCTTTTATGAAAAGTGTGATCATGGCTCGTCTTTTCTTTTGTTTGATTTACCTGAATTGATTTTACTTGTATCTTTTACAATATGAAATAATAGTATATTAAAGTATAAGTGGATAAAAAGGGCTTTAAAACACGCGCGATTGTTCGAGCACGACGGCGCAGCCGGAGTGCTCGAAATAGAGCAAGTGTTTTTAAGACCAGTTATCCACGAATACTTTACGTTATTTTTTTTTATTGGTGCACTTTGAAATCATATATACTGGTATTATTACTACAAAAAATAGAAATAAGAACTAATAATGCAAGAAGGTTGAATTCGTGATGTGACATCAGTATACCTTCCGTTGTCATGGAAATGAGAAAAACATTCCTTTACAATTTGTTACCAAAGATCAATATTTGTTGTCACCAGAGCTCAAAAATGAATTATTCTAATATCGATTTTTTTGAATAGTGAGGCAGAATCGCGGTTAATACCGCGAAAATCCAGTGATATATATAAAAAAGAATATGAAAAGTTCATCAAATGGATGGAGGAGCACATATAAATGAACGAATTGTGAGTAATATTTTGACGTTACAAGGTACTCCTGTCAGATCAATAATCAAAAATTTGTCATTTAGACTTCACGTTTCTCGATTTGTTGATGTTGTCATGGTTACCTTTAAAAAACGCGCGTTTTTTAAAGTTCGATTTAAACACGCTGAGGCGTGCTTCAAATGGGTAAAAAGGGGCACCAATAAAAAAAAAAAATTATTATTATTAGTATTCCAAAGTATTTGGGATGGTTTCCTCTATTATTGTCTTGCCTTCTAGGTAGAAGGTAGTAGTAAACAAATATTATCAGTATTCCAAAGTATTTAGGATTAATTTTTATTGAAACGTGGATGTTTATCGAAGTCATATTGTGAATTGAAACAACAGCTTGATAATTGAGAAAATAGCTACACCAATGGAAAATTGATTATGATGAGCGTCCCATGCTTTTATTTTATTTTTATTCATAAATATTTTGGATCACAATTGGGTGGAACTTTTCAGTCTTGTTTATATTCAATTTTATTTAATTTCAGAGCTGTTATTGACTTATCTACTAGTGATTTTTCAACTCCTCGCAAGGCCAGAAGAAATTTCGGAAGCATGAAAAAAACTGTACTAGGCCAAAAAAACAAAATAAAAACTTTACAACAGTCAGTGCGAAGGCTGAGGTCTAAAATTTGAAATTTGAATTCACTGATAAACCATTTGAAAAGTAAATCTTTGGTGCATGAAGATTGTGAAACTTCATTGAGGGTAAGTTTTCTACATAGTCTATGCTGATTAGAATACAATAAAATTCATTTTATTCCAACAAGACATTACAAATTTTATGTACATTAATTCTGAAATATAAAGTTATGGTAGAATCAAAATTTTCAGATCTTCAAAAAGTCCCTGCATATGGCCAGATTTTTAAGTATCATTGTGAAAGCAGCCACGAGTTTCAACCATGAATCTGTCGCGGCGATACGAAGTGTTCTCGGCCGCCAGCGGTCCCTAAAATGTGTTGGAATTTCATGGCCAGAGCCATTAATTTACTATTTGATGGGAAAGTTTTCGCGGATGGGGATTTTTTTCTAAACCTGTGCTATTGAATCTCTAAGACCTTATTTGAAAATTTTGTCGCACAAAAATTTGGCCCCCCAATTTTTAATTTAATGAAAATAACCAAATCTTTCAAAGTTTTCGTAGATGGGGATTTTTTTGCATAAACCTGTGCTACTTGAAGTGCTCTACAAGACCTCTATTTCGAAATATTTTGTTGCACGAAAATTTGGCCCCCACAACGAATTAAATTAATTTTCAAAAAAAATTCCAAAACTCCTTCAAAGTTTTGGTGGATGGGGATTTTTTTGCATAAACCTGCGCTACTCAAAGTGCTCTACAAGACTTCTTTATTCGACAAAATTTTATTTTATTTCAATTTCACGCTTTTCCTCACCACCTTGCGGTAGAGTGACAGGCGCATTTTTTTCAATGTGGTATCCCATGTAGGTCTAATCCACCATAAAAATAAACTTATAAAAAATAACGAAAATAAAAAATGTAAATAAAATATAAATAGGTCAGGTACTGAATAGTACTGTTATCGACAAATATAAAACGCAATAGAAAATAAATAAATAAATAAAGTTTTGTCGAATAACAAGAATAAACATATTGACTAAAATATATTACCGAATCAACCCACCAGTTTTCTGATCCGGTGTTTAGCAATAAAATGGGAATACATTATAATAAAATTAATATCAAATCATGTGCCACATTCTGAATGTGCAAATCTGATACACCAAAAATCAAATAAAGTCTATTCTTGGAATAATAATGGAACTGAACAAATATTTTATCAAACTCAAATAAACTGTTTCAGCAGCATTAAAACATATAAAAAAAAGATTCTTTCAAAATATCAACAAATAAAATGAGACTTCGTCCCACCCCAGGTGCCTTCGTTTATATTGTAATATCTACAAAAATTACAAATATGATATTATTTCTACTTCAAAAAAAAACCTTCATTGAATGAATATACTAGATTTTAGCTATTTATTGGTAATTAAAAAATTATTGCACAGCAAACATTCACGATTTTTTATAATAGAACAGGTATTGTGAAAATTTCTTTTACACGTTTTACAGCTAGAATTCAAAGTTCCTCTGATGGAAAATCCGCATACGAGACAAAAATCGAATTGATCGCGATCCGCATTTTCCAAAACTATAGTCATCAATTCGTTTCTGAACTCATCCATATCATTTGGTTTCAATAAAGATTCATTTCTCAGAATTTGCATGAAGAAATATATAACATAAACTCCGCAGTTATATCCATCTTTTTGTCTTATATGAGTTATGCACTCAGTTTTGAAGTGACAACCTTCTCTTGACAAATTTTTATTATAATATTTTTCAATGAATGACTCAAATTTTTCTTTATAATCTTCGGCTACTTTTGAGATATTGTTGTAACGTGGATCGATATATATATATATATATGAATTTATTTATTTGCAAATCAGCTATGGCTAAAACCCAATGGTCACGATTCAAAACCGTACCAATAATGATAGGAAAACAATTTTTGAATTGATTCTTATTTCAGGCAGATCTGAAAAAAAACTTTGTTCCATATCATTGCCGCAATGCATTATGGCGTAAGTTTGGTTAGTGGTGAGCAGGATATGAGAGTCATGGGGGTATAATTTTGAAAAAAATGATGAACAGTTATTCATTGCAAATTCCGTTAGCCATTGCCTTCAATATAATGTTTTAAAATCGTCGAATCGCAATTCTGCAGAAAAATTTTCTTGTTTTTTTTTTTAAATTAATTTAATTCGTTGTGGAGGCCAAATTTTTGTGCGACAAAATATTTCGAAATATAGATCTTGTAAAGCACTTTAAGTAGCACAGGTTTTGCTAAAAAACCCACCAAAAATTTGAAGGAGTTTTGAAATTTTTTTGAAAATTAATTTAATTCGTTGTAAGGGCCAAATTTTTATGCGTCAAAATTTTTCGATATATAGATTTTGTAAAGCACTTTAAGTAGCATAGGTTTATGCAAAAAAATCCCTATCCGCGAAAACTTTCCCATCAAATAGTAAATTAATGGCTCTGGCTATGAAATTCCAACACATTTTAGGGACCGCTGGCGGCCGAGAACACTTCGTATCGCCGCGACAGATTCATGGTTGAAACTCGTGGCTGCTTTCACACTGATTTTTGAAGTCCCAACATTGAGCTAATAATATGTATTACATTTTCAATGAACATTGTGGAAATATCATTATTTTCATGATTTATACAACCACTCAAATAATATATTTGTTCCAGGCGTCTTTATCAGAATCAACATTGAACTTACCAGCTCAGATCATTTGCTCTAACTCTGAGCTTCTACTCGACCAAGGCATATAATTATGTCAGAAAGACATTCAATAATTCTCTACCTCACCCAACAACCATATCAAAATGGTACCAGTCAGTTGATGGTGCTCCTGGATGGACACAGGAGGCATTCAGAGCATTGAAACTGAAGGCGGATGCAGCTAAACAGGAAAACAAAAGTGTTATTTGCAATTTAATTTTCGATGAAATGTCTATTCGAAAACAAGTCGAATGGACTGGCAAAAAGTTTTGTGGGTATGTGGATATTGGTACTGATTTGGATAGCGATCAACTTCCTGAAGCAAAAGAAGTACTGGTGTTTATGCTGGTTAGTTTGAACAGTTCCTGGAAGATACCTGTTGGATATTTTCTTTTAGATGGTCTTTGTGGATCTGACAAAGCTGGGCTTGTTAAGAAATGTTTAGAGTTGGTTGATGAAACTGGAGTGCTTGTATCCTCTATGACATTTGATGGAACTTCAGCCAATTTGAAAATGGCTTCAGTTCTGGGAGCAGATTTCAATATTTCACCAATGAAAACTTATTTCAGTCATCCTGTTACGAAGGAAAAAGTATATTTATTTCTGGATCCATGCCATATGATAAAATTAGTTCGAAATTGTTTAGGATCATATAAGAACTTGACAGATTCTCATAACAATCAAGTGAGTTGGGATTATATTGATAAATTAGTTGACATTCAATATAACGAGGGGTTAAATGCTGCAACAAAACTGCGAAAGCGTCACATCATGTGGACTAAAGAAAAAATGAAGGTGAAGATTGCGACTCAAACGCTAAGTAAAAGTGTAGCAGATTCTTTGATATATCTGTGTAAAGATTTATTGTTGATTGAATTCAAAGGAGCTGAGGCAACTGCATTATTCATTCGTTATTTTAACGATCTGTTTGACATTTTCAACTCAAAAAATAGATTTGCGAAATATATTTATAAAAAGCCATTGTCTTCAGTAACAAATGAAACATTTTTTGATCACCTAGACGTTATTAAGGAATATATATTGCATCTGTCTGCTGGAAGTGTTAGTGTTTTGAAGTCAAAAAGAAAAACTGGTTTCTTAGGATTTCTTATTTGTATTGAAAGCCTCAAAGGTCTTTACGATTCTTATGTCAAAACCAATAAACTCAAATATATTCTCACTTACAAATTGTCACAAGATCACATTGAACTATTTTTTGGAGCTGTAAGAAGTCGTGGAGGATTCAATAACAATCCGACTGCTAGACAATTTGAGGCAGCATATAAGAGGTTGATAGTTCATTCAGAAATAAAAGCTGGAGAAACTGGAAATTCTATTAACTTAGATGCAACCTCAATATTATTTTGTAGCAGTGGTAGAGTAACCATCAATGAGAATGGTCAAGATCTTTCTTTGATGGCTGAGCAGGTATCATTTGAAAATAAATTGAGTGAAGATATACAAGCTTTAGATTTTCTCCACTCTTCTGCTTGGTGTTTAACAGATTATGTTAATGATATTGTTTGTTATATAGCTGGTTATGTGTCGAAGAGCTTGAAGATAATTGTTACATGCTTTAGATGCCAGCCACTTTTATTTGATGAAAATGACGAAACTACTTGTACACTACTTATAAGGAAAGAATATAAAAACCTCACAAAAGCATCAAAATTGGTAGTAGAAACTTGTAAAATTGCTGAAATATATTTCAGATTTTTTAATAAAACAACAAATATATTCAATAAGAAAATTAAAAACCTCATGAATATCTTGGTGAATAACACTCTACAAAACCTGCCCCCAAAACTCTATGAACATTTTGGTGATCACTTGTATGACGAAGATCCCATTGGTGGTCACTCAATAGAGCTGTTGAAACTGATTTTGAATAAATATTTCAAAATTAGAATCCATCATGAGACATCTAGTAAATTAGATTCATCAACAGTACGAGTCAGGAGCATTTTGACAAAAACAGTTTTATTTCGTAATCAATAAAATATATGTGTTTTCCATCCCGAATCTTCCTGAGTTCCAAATGTATGTTGCCTTAGATTATCATAATTCAGTTCGCAATATTTTTATTCCTATTTTGAATTGGAAATACCTATCAAATAATACAAGCCTACTTATGTAATACTTTTATTATGTGCCTACTTATGTAATACTTTTATTATTTATTATTACGTAGAAGTTATATGCGCACTCGGTTACTTTATGCTAGTAAACATATTTTAAATTTCAAAACAAGGAAAAAACTTTCAGAATCTTAGGTTTCATCCCTTCTAAATTATTGTAACATTGTCTACTATCCATGTCTTGATAAATGCACTCAAAATCGACTTCAACGAGTGCAAAATACTTGTTGCAGATTCATATTTAATCTAAGGAAATATGATCACATTTCTCAATACATCCTGCAGTTGAAGTGGCTCAAAATTTCTAATGTATTTAAACACCATTTCCTCATTTTTTTGCATAGATTATTTAATACTAAAAGTCCACCATACCTTCTTGACAAACTAGTATTCAGAAACAATTTACACAATCTTAATACCAGACATTCACATATACTTAACATGCCACACCACCGGACAGCTTTGTTTGAACGCAGTTTCACTTATAATGCAGTAAAACTTTTTAATTCCTTCAAACCAGAACTATCAACTCCACTGAATAGATATAAGAAAGTCGCTAAAAATGAACTGCTGAACCAACAAGACTAGTCACATTGCTACATATTTTTTCTCTCTTTCTTGATTACAAAATTTACTAAATTGTTTACTTATATCAATATTATTAACATTGTAAATGCTTTTTCTTTTTATTATCTTTTATATTTTATTATTTTCATTTTTGTATTACCTTTTTTTTTGTAAACTGAAAAGGTTAAGAGTTCAAGAGTAGCTATTAGCTAATCTTCGCCTTTTCAGGGCAAATGCATGTACATTTGTTAAATAAAGTCGATTTATTATTATTATTATACTTTGTTCCAGAGATATGAGCATGGCCCTAGTTTCATGATCACCCAGTATATTGTTGATATTTGGATGATCCATAAACGACTGCAACTTTGGAGATCATTCCCTTTATCTTCCATCTGATTTATGAACATCCTGTTTATATTTTCAACAAATTAATAAAAAACCTTTTTAAAGACATGCTTTTATTTAAGCCGTGTACTAAAACGTATAAAATAATTTTAAGTCATTGCTGACAATGATTTAATTATTTTTTGTTGAATTATTTGGTTTCAAAAAGCTTGTCACGCGAATTGTAATAAAATTAATTCTTTGACAAGTTGTTACTTACCAACCAATCATTGTCCAATGAAATTAATTGGTACCTACTTTCATGAACACTTCACGCGACAAGCTTTTTGAAACCAAATAATTCAACAAAAAATAATTAAATCATTGTCAGCGATAGCTTGAACTTATTTTATACCTTTCAGTACACGGCTTAAATAAAAGCTTGTCTTTAAAAAGGTTTTTTAATTTTTTGCTTTTTAGTTATTTCACCTTAATCTGTTCATTTCTAATACAGCCGTGTTATTACAATGTCATGATCTCCGACCCCAAAATTTCCCACACACCAATTTTGACTAGAACCTGGCCATAATCACAAAACTCGCCCGACATTCTGAAGTCGCCATCTTGGATTTATAGATTTTGACAAAAATTCACGCATAATCTCTATACCTGAAAACCCCCACATACAAATTTTGAATGAAATATGACCATTATCAGAAAACTCGTCCCTCATCTTGGGGCCGCCATCTTGAATTCATAAATTTTGACAAAAAAATCAAAATATCCGAGAAAACCACCGCATACCAATTTTGAATCGACTTGGACCATAATCATAAAACTCGTCGTCCATCTTGGGGGGCGCCATCTTGAATATATTAATTTTGACAAAAATTTCATAATCTCCGACCTCGAAAATCCCCCCATACCAATTTCGAATCGAATCGGACCACAATCACAGAACTCGTCCGCCATCTTGAATTTATGAATTTTGACAAAAATTCAAAATATCCGAGAAAACCGCCGCAAACGAATTTTGAATCAAATCGGACCATAATCACAAAACTCGTCCTAATCTTAGGGACACCATCTTGAATTTATGAATATTGACAAAAATTTCATAATCTCCAACCCCGAAAACCCCCGCATACCAATTTTGAATCGAATTGGACCATAATCACAAAACTCGTCGTCCATCTTGGGGGGCGCCATCTTGAATTTATTAATTTTGACAAAATTTCATAATTTCCGACCTTGAAAACCCCTCATACCAATTTCGAATCGAATCGGACCACAATCACACTACTCATCCGCCATCTTGAATTTATGAATTTTGACAAAAATTCATAATCTCCGTTCCCGAAAACCCCCACATACCAATTTTGAATCGGATCATAATTACAAATCTCGTCCGCCATCTTGGAGCCGCCATTTTGTTTTTTATTTAACAAAAAATCCATAATGCATTGCCACCGGAATTATATATAACAAGTGAAACTAAATAAAATCTTGTAATAAAAAGTATAATCTTCAATATGACTATAGAATATGTATATGAATCTAAAAATATATTCAATAAAAGACTAGAATCGAAAGTTGTTTTATTGTCCCTCTTATCTTTTTCAGTTCTGTTTCTTATATTAAAAGTGCAGTGTAAATTTTTCATTGCTTCAAATGTAGAAATAATAATTATTTTTCTCTTAGAATCGGCCTATTTAATGAAGACAAACACATATTTTATGAACACATCAGATCTGTATATCACAAGTTTTGCCAAAGTTTTCATAATCATATGAAACTCCACATATTTTTCTTTTAATCAATATCTATATTAATTAAATTGTGTGCGCCACTGTCGTTGGAGGCAGGTTACAGTCTATCGCAGGTCTCCTCCTTCCTCGCAACCCGCGCGCCTACAAACTGAGCGGCTTCAAAACAATCTATGTTGATAGTATTAATTTGCTGAGTCCATTATATATTTATACGTCCATGGCTGGGACTGATTCGATATTGTTTTGATTTTCGAGGGGACACCACCTGTTACTTCAATGGAGCTTCTCTCTGCCATCTCTGTGGTAGATGGCGCCGTCAAAAAATGTAAACAAATATTTCCTCGCTTAATGTCAAAACTTTATTTTTGACATCTCCAGCATCTTATATGAAATTATTTTCTATTTTGTCGGTGTCTATGCGTTCTCGTTGATTTGAAATCTTGCCTATCTCATTTTTTAGTTCGTTCATTCAAATTACGTCGTTTATTAGTGCGTAAGGAACTGTTAATTATTAAGTAGTGTAGTGTGTAAGGATACTTTTTGTAAAATGGGCCCCTTTTGCATTTTGTGTGGACACTCTAAAGCCGCAGATTCGAGTATACATCTGTATTCAGTACCAAAGGCAAGTACAAATCTTGACGAATTAACTAAATGATATTTTCATAGTCCATCATATTGTATGCATTGAATTTAAAATTTTCTGACAATTTCATAATTCTCCGCCTGTCAAAAGAACCATATTTTTTCTTGAAATGATTTAAAAATATTCTAGTTGCACCACAATAATATAAATAATGTGGTTGAACATTAAAATAAGTACTCACTAATATAAACATAAGCAAGTTACTGTGAAAGTTTGAAATGAATTCAAAACCCTATATAATTAGATAAAATATGTCTTACATTTGCTTGAAATTATTTTTTATAATAACGGAGGTTTGGACAAATAAAAAACGGTGGATTTACTGCAATAGACAAATAAATCATAAGTACAAATAATCCAGAAAACAAAAACTATTTAAAACTTTTTCTTTGTGATATTTGATGAATATAAAAGAAAGGAATCACGTATCCCATAAGGTCCAGAGAACAAATCTATCTAAAATCAGGCATTCTGAAATAAACACAGGACAGCAAAATATATTAGTTTCATAACTGTGTCTTGAAATCCCACTTCAGTTGTGTAGATATCTACAAATAAAACAGTTGATGGTTTATGTGCTGAAAATAGTCTCTATTCTCTAGGATGAGAGCAAACGCAAGCAATGGTCAGATTCTATCGGAAAATATCTCCCTGCTTTTGTATTTATTTGCTCGAAACATTTTCCCAGCCATTGCATTGGAGAGAAGAAGCTCCTGAAGGATGCAGAACCATTACGCATGTGAGTATTCAGTTTCATTCAATATTGAGTACATGAGTATAGCTATTTATTTTTATATACAGTGCTGCTTTTAATAGTCTCCCCCCCTGTTCACTTTAGAACGGTTCGACGTAGAACAATTTAAAAAAAAATTTATTGAATTATATCACCGATACTACTTTTTGAAATAAAAGACATTGTGATTGCCCGATGTTGCGGGAGGGGCACATCAACTTGAACATTTCAAATAGCATGGGGGGTCAAGTGGCATATCGTTGAAAAGATAATTCAATTCTCTTTTCAACCATCCTATTTTTTAAATTTCGTTCAAACGTTTTTTACAATAGGCATTTGATATGTCAAATATAAGTGTGTATCTTAATGGTACCGCTACCTCAATAACTTTTGAACGGTTTGATGTGAAACAATGAGACATGACATTTATTGAATGGTATTACCAGTCCTACTTTTTGAGAGAAGATACATAACAATTACTCGACAGAGGGCGTTGGGGGCACATCTACTTAAAAATTTCGAAAGGCATAGAGGTCGATTTGCACATCGTTGAAAAGGTAATTCAATTTTTCTTTCAACTATAGTTGTTCTACGGAATCACAATTGCGAGTGCGGCTTTTTATAGCCTTCCCCCCTTCACCCCTCAATGTTAACTTTTGAACTCTTTGACATAGAAGAACGGGACCAAAACTATTTTGAATGATATCACCGATATTACTCTTTGAAATAGAAGACATTGTGATTCCTCGATAGATGGCGCGGGTGGGGCACATCAACTTGAAAATTTCAAATAGCAAGTGGCACATCGTTGAAAAGATTATCCAATTCTCTTTTCAACCATCCTATTTTTTTTGAATTTCGTTCAAACATTTTTTTACAATATGCATTTAAAATTATGTTATACTTGACATTTCAAATGCATATTGTAAAAAAACGTATTAACGAAATTGAAAAAAAAAACTAGATTGTTGAAAAGAGAATTGAGTTATCTTTCCAACGATGTGCCACTTGACCCCCCATCTATTTGAAATTTTTAAGTTGATGTGCCCCCCAGCGCCATTTATCGGGCACTCACAATGTCTTTCATTTCAAAAAGTGGTATCGGTGATTTCATTCAATACCTTTTTTTTTTCATTGTTCTACGTCTCGAACCGTTCAAAAGTTAACAGGGGGATGGGGGGGAAGGGGACTATTAAAAGCCGCATTGTATATAGCATTTCATTTTAATGATACCATATAGCTGAATGATACTATAGACTTTATATTTCATCTGAACAAGTCACCAGACCCATTATATGTTTTGTGAGGACTTTCTGGTAGGAAAGTAAATATAGCACATGATTTGCAGAAAATTATCTCGGGGACATCAACAAAGTTTATGAGTCCTGTAATGCTTACTCTTCAACACGTTAAGCCCCGAAATAAATAGTTTCTGTTGGGACCAGATTTTTTTTAAAGCATGGTTTTGTTAATTAAAATGTCAATACCACCAAAATCAATTTGGACAGCTGATTTTTGAAAAAAAAGAGGTTTTACATAAATGACACCCGGCCTGGACAAAAAAAAAAATACAACCGCCTTTTTCTAATCTAGTGTTACTTTGTTTTCTAAATTGGACCAAACTTGGTATAATACACATGATGTTGCTCAAAAATAAATAAGCAATACCATTAATTGACATGCACTAAATGCTCCACCAAAGTGTCTGATTTTTGTTAATGCTGGGTGTTAACTTTTTTTAAATACCCCTCACTTTAATCGGTTGAAATATATCATCTGCACAACTGAACACCCAGGAATACAATGTTACAAAAATATATTAAGTGATTGTATTATTCAATCAATGATTGTAATTTCTCATAATTAATGATTATTTGCTAAAATAATGCAATTAAACACAAAAATTGATGTAACTTTTCTGTATATTGAAATTTTCCCAACCCACAAACAGCGATCTACTCTTGGGACCGGGCGTTTTGATTTGCAATAACGTTAACATTGAAGCGTGTAGTACATAGCACCTTCCCGGCATGAAACTAAATGTTGCTGTGTGTCTTTATCCTGGTACCTCGATGTCCCAAGGAAATTTGGGGCTTAACGTGTCAACTCACAGACAGTTATCAGACTTTACAATAATTTGGAAGCAAGCATATAACAACAAGCTACATCTCTCAAAAACGAGTATTCAAAAAGATATTTGCACCAATACATCATTATTCGACAAATTTCCCAATCTAATTTCCATTATATTGACTTATATCAGTTGTGAACCTTCATTGTTGTATAGCTGTTCTCATTCCTGTCAATAGGATACAAAACTTAAATACTTACTAAACTAACAAATGCTCTAAAAAAACACCCACCCACCACCTCAGCGTCCAATTGTTCCTTCTCAAAAACAGGTTTTTTTCAATCATTACTTTTTATCATGTTTTTGATCACTGGCCATTAGAGGTAGGTTTTAATCCATATTATAGTCATTCAGGTTATAAGACCTTTTTGTTGTTCCAAAGATAAATTGACTTGAATTCTTTTTATTTTTCAGAGGGGTTATCCAGTGGAGAAATTTCTTTTCGAAATGGGTACAACTTGAATAGTTGTCTATAATCCTATATTATGCTGCGAACAGTTTTTTACAATAATTGATTATACTTTTGCTGAAAATCTTATAATTAAGGTGTTATTTGACTATTTTATTCATTAATGCTCAAGATAATATTAATTGATCCAAACAGTAAAACATGACGGTTCCTATTGTAAAATTGTTTCAATGTGTACTTTTATAATAAAAATAAATTTGGTATTGTTTTTTTCTCTGAATTTTTCAGTGAAACCATACCCGAACATCCGATGAAATTAATTCCTGGTCCATCCTGTAGCACTGACCCTGGTTCACCTGCTCCTATTCTAAAACCTATATTGGCGAATCCTCTCACTATCCAAACAGACATTCCTAATACTCAATCTGATATAGTCACAAATCTGTTTTATTTGATTAGGAATGACATTTTCATTAGTCTTCCTCATTACTGGAGTTTTCATAAATTAGAAAAACATATTGTATTTTCCAAAGTGGCCATAGGAGATAACAACATTCCCTATTTAGAGCGATCAGTAGTTCTTACAGCTGGCTCTATATATGCTCATGCGATAAACAAAGCTGTAGATATCGTGGAATCTATAACTACGGTAAATGATTTAGAAGAGTACTTGAGAAGATTAGATACGAGACAAATTTGCAAAGGCCAGAGTAGCTCTTGTAGAATTTTCATTTCTGCTAATGCAAATGAATGTAGAGCTTGCTCAAAATATAAACTTAGGGTGAAAGGTGATAAACAGAAGTGTACCGTACCAAAAAAAAAGAAAATTAAGCAACAGTTTTATATGAAAAGGAGGAGGAAACAACTTGAGTCAATTGTTATTAATATGAAAAAAGATTTGGTTGACTCAAAAAAGATTGACAATTATATCAGGGACTTCCCAGAAGTGCAACAAAATATGATTAAAACTTGTTGTGAGGCAAGTGCATGTAAAAAAACAGGAAAACGTTATACCCTTGACTGGATATACTCCTGTATCCTGATGAAAATAAAGAGTCCAAAGCTCTATAACCACATGAGGGAAAATAATATTCTACCATTGCCATGCCCAAGCACACTCTCAAGGTAAGTAAAAACATTCATTGATAAAAAACAATTATTTGGAAAATTTACAATTTCAAATCAACATTAGACTACTAACTTTTTAAATTATTTTGAATCATCTGATTGACACTGGTCGAGTATGGCTCGAAATTGAAAACGATCACAAATATTTTTATTTCCTTTTCTTCAACTAGAAACCCCATGCAGAGGTCCAGACAATTTTATAAAATATTCCTTGAACGATTGTGATTACAGAATATGCATTCTTCAATAGTTATAATCTTAACCCCAAGAGACATCAGTGTTTCTAATAGGGACCTCAATCTAAATACTGATTTCTAATTGATTGCATCAAAATTTGAAAGAACACAAAAATAAATGTCTCTTAAAGTTATCTTTGAATAGATTTTTTATTTCGTCAATTCTTGAAACTGGCAAATTTCCAGAACAACTTAAAACTAGTACAGTTATACCAATTCCAGAAATTATCAACACTACTGAGGCAGCTAATTTCAGACCACTCAATACGTTACCCTGTATGGAAAAACTACTAGAAATGGCAATTTACTCACAAATAAAATATATAAAGAAGAACCATTTACTAATGGATTATCAGTTAGGATTTTTAGCAAACCACTCTTGCGGAACAGCCTTACAAGCAACAATTTCAAAATGGAAATTATTGATAGACAAAGATGAGTATGAAAGATAAGTGCCATGTGAAGTGGAATGAATAGAAAAATCGAATTAAACGGTTTTCTTCACATAAAGGATTCAATATAATATTGAACCAGAAAATGGTAGATCTCAGGTGAAAAACAACTACTTTCCTGGCAAATACCACGCAGAACATTGAATGATATTCACCTGAAAATCCATGCATACTTCCATATAATATCAATGGACATTGAATGCAAATGTTTCTTTCTGATAAGCTCGATTATGTTTAATTTATGTCGTGTTCACCTAACAATCCGCATACCGGTTTCAGGCTCTTGGCCCTCATCAGTACGGAGTAGTCAACCAGCCAAGGTCAAGAACTCTGGCTGAAGTGAGACCTAACGTAAACAAACCATCATCGATCTTGTAACACCTATAGGTACGCCGGAAAGATAAACTTTAACTGGCGGTACCTAGTGACAGAAAGATAGAAACACCGAAAATCTCCCACCTCGATAGGTTTCTGAATAAAGATTCCTTCTCAGTAGGAGTGGCAAGCCCGTCTAGCATATAGTGAAGATAAGTGCCATGTGAAGTGGAATGAATAGAAAAATCGAATTAAACGGTTTTCTTCACATAAAGGATTCAATATGAAATTGAACCAGAAAATGGTAGATCTCAGGTGAAAAACAACTACTTTCCTGGCAAATACCACGCAGAACATTGAATGATATTCAGCTGAAAATCCATGCATACTTCCATATAATATCGATGGACATTGAATGCAAATGTTTCTTTCTGATAAGCTCGATTATGTTTATTTATGTCGTGTTCACCTAACAATCCGCATACCGGTTTCAGGCTTCTTGGCCTCATCAGTACGGAGTAGTCAATCAGCCAAGGTCCAAGAACTCTGGCTGAAGTGAGACACAACGTAAACAAACCATCATCGATCTTGTAACACCTATAGGTACGCCGGAAAAGATAAACTTTAACTGGCGGTACCTAGTGACAGAAAGAAAGAAACACTCCGAAATCTGCCACCTCGATAGGTTTCTGAATAAAGATTCCTTCTCGTAGGGTGGCAAGCCGTCTAGCATATAGTGAAAGATAAGTGCCATGTGAAGTGGAATGAATAGAAAAATTGAATTAAACAGTTTTCTTCACATAAAGGATTCAATATAAAATTGAACCAGAAAATGGTAGATCTCAGGTGAAAAACAACTACTTTCCTGGCAAATACCACGCAGAACATTGAATGATATTCACCTGAAAATCCATGCATACTTCCATATAATATCACCTATAGGTGTTACAAGATCGATGATGGTTTGTTTACGTTGTGTCTCACTTCAGCCAGAGTTCTTTGGACCTTTGGCTGGTTGACTACTCCGTACTGATGAGGGCCAAGTAGCCTGAAACCGGTATGCGGATTGTTAGGTGAACACGACATAAATTAAACATAATCGAGCTTATCAGAAAGAAACATTTGCATTCAATGTCCATTGATATTATATGGAAGTATGCATGGATTTTCAGGTGAATATCATTCAATGTTCTGCGTGGTATTTGCCAGAAAGTAGTTGTTTTCACCTGAGATCTACCATTTTCTGTTCAATTTTATATTGAATCCTTTATGAAGAAACCGTTTAATTCGATTTTCATTCATTCCACTTCACATGGCACTTATCTTTCACTATATGCTAGACGGCTTGCCATCTACTGAGAAGGAATCTTTATTCAGAAACCTATCGAGGTGGGAGATTTTCGAGTGTTTCTTTCTTTCTGTCACTAGGTACCGCCAGTTAAAGTTTATCTTTCCGGCGTACCTATAGGTGTTACAAGATCGATGATGGTTTGTTTACGTTGTCTCACTTCAGCCAGAGTTCTTGGACCTTTGGCAGGTTGACTACTCCGTACTGATGAGGGCCAAGAAGCCTGAAACCGGTATGCGGATTGTTAGTGAACACGACATAAATTAAACATAATCGAGCTTATCAGAAAGAAACATTTGCATTCAATGTCCATTGATATTATATGGAAGTATGCATGGATTTTCAGGTGAATATCATTCAAGTTCTGCGTGGTATTTGCCAGGAGAGTAGTTGTTTTCACCTGAGATCTACCATTTTCTGGTTCAATTTAATATTGAATCCTTTATGTGAAAAACCGTTTAATTCGATTTTTCTATCATTCCACTTCACATGGCACTTATCTTCACTATATGCTAGACGGGCTTGCCACTCCTACTGAGAAGGAATCTTTATTCAGAAACCTATCGAGGTGCGAGATTTTCGGAGTGTTTCTTTCTGTCACTAGGTACCGCCAGTTAAAGTTTATCTTTTCCGGCGTACCTATAGGTGTTACAAGATCGATGATGGTTTGTTTACGTTGTGTCTCACTTCAGCCAGAGTTCTTTGGACCTTTGGCTGGTTGACTACTCCGTACTGATGAGGGCCAAGAAGCCTGAAACCGGTATGCGGATTGTTAGGTGAACACGACATAAATTAAACATAATCGAGCTTATCAGAAAGAAACATTTGCATTCAATGTCCATTGATATTATATGGAAGTATGCATGGATTTTCAGGTGAATATCATTCAATGTTCTGCGTGGTATTTGCCAGGAAAGTAGTTGTTTTTCACCTGAGATCTACCATTTTCTGGTTCAATTTTATATTGAATCCTTTATGTGAAGAAAACCGTTTAATTCGATTTTTCTATTCATTCCACTTCACATGGCACTTATCTTTCACTATATGCTAGACGGGCTTGCCACTCCTACTGAGAAGGAATCTTTTATTCAGAAACCTATCGAGGTGCGAGATTTTCGGAGTGTTTCTTTCTGTCACTAGGTACCGCCAGTTAAAGTTTATCTTTTCCGGCGTACCTATAGGTGTTACAAGATCGATGATGGTTTGTTTACGTTGTGTCTCACTTCAGCCAGAGTTCTTTGGACCTTTGGCTGGTTGACTACCTCCGTACTGATGAGGGCCAAGAAGCCTGAAACCGTATGGATTGTTAGGTGAACACGACATAAATTAAACATAATCGAGCTTATCAGAAAGAAACATTTGCATTCAATGTCCATTGATATTATATGGAAGTATGCATGGATTTTCAGGTGAATATCATTCAATGTTCTGCGTGGTATTTGCCAGGAAAGTAGTTGTTTTTCACCTGAGATCTACCATTTTCTGGTTCAATTTTATATTGAATCCTTTATGTGAAGAAAACCGTTTAATTCGATTTTTCTAAAGATGAGTATATTGTAATAGTTTTTTTGGATATTAAGAGGGCCTTCGAAACTATTGATATTTCAATTTTAATAAAAAAACTGCAATATTATGGCTTTGATGGTTATGTTCTAAAATGGTTAACAGACTCTTACTAATCGCTTTCAATCAACAAAAGTAAATGATGTGATATCACAAAAAAAAACAGTCATCTCTGGAGTACTTGAACGATATTAGCTATGTGAAAGTCTTTTTGTAGTTGCAAGTGACCAAAGTCTAAATACGGCAATTTAAAAGATTAATAACTCTTTGAACAACATATCAGAATTTTTCAATATTAATAAACTAAAGCTGAATGTGCAAAAAACTAAAGCAGTGATAATGACATCTAAATATAAATATAGTCAAATTGACATAGACCAGATCAATACCTTGTCATTAATTAATTATTTAAAAAAAATATCAGTAAATAGCTTTTCTTCCTGTCTAGAGTCACATCAAATTTAACTGTTCAAACTTCAATAACAGTTTATAGAACAATCATACAACCGCAATGAATAATGTGCTAGTCTGCTTTACTTGATGAGTAATAATAAGATTGCTGCTCTCCAAAAACTTAAGAATAGAGCTATGCGTATTGTGCTCAGATGTAACAGGTATACACCTACTCAATTGATGCTGAATGTGTTCTATTTCTCAATGGCATTTATTTGAAAAATATTGCATAATTTATGCCCCTCTTACTTTGGGGAATATATAACTTTTTGTCATCAAATACACAACCATGGTACGAGGAATAATAGATATGTTATGCGAACTAATTATACAAAAACCATGAATTCTTTATTTCACCAGGACTTTCGAAATATAACAATCTTCCAAACCCACATAAAAGAATGTTCAACACTTAATTCTTTCAAATCAATGCTACTTCGCTCACAAAATCATGTTGATTGTATTACATATTTTTTGGATTTACTATGGAAGAGCACCTCAAATGCCTTTTAATTCTTTGAAGAACCTGTGAAACTTTTGAAATAGTCTGGAACTCTGTATATAATTATTAGTTTGAAGAAGGGTTTTGATTATATGGTCAGTTATGAATATATTCCAGTAATGCTCCTGATTTTTTTTATCATCACAATTTATTCCAAAAAAGTTATAAACACCTCACAGATTTTTTTTCGTGAAATTGGAAATAATATTTCTACAAAAATAATGTTGACTTTATTTCAGATATTTCCATAAATACCTACTAAATATATTTTTCAGTGTCAGAATTCAACTACACGAAGTTTGTATATTAAATGTCTCAATTCTTTCAGGTACATTAGAAACATAGACGGCACATTTGGATTTAAAAAAGAAGTTTTTTCCATGTTGAAAGAAAAAACTAAACATATGGAGGAGTATGGAAAACATGAATGTTTATTGGTGGATGAATGTAAAATATCCAAAACAAAAAAAATTGACAAAAATACGATGGAATTTGTTGATTTGGGAGATCATACTCCAAAGAAAATGGAAAACAATTTGGATTCCATGCATTGGTCATAATGTTCCAACCTTTGCAGGTCACGGTCTTCAAGCATTCGCCTGTTTTTTAGTGGAGGTGATGTGACCGGGGAGATTTTATCCAAAATAATGTTGGAGTGTGTCATTCTTTGTGAGAATGCAGGACTTTACATTGATGTTATGACCAGTGATGGAGATAGCTGGAACCGAAAAATGTAGAAACACCTTGGTGTAGAGAATAGCCTGGAACCTTTGTGTGAACACCCCATCCCATGGATGAATCCCGTAAATTGAGAATGTGCTCAGATTTTCCCCATGTCGTGAAATGTTTGAGGAATAATTTAATGCAGAAAAAAAAAATTAGGGTATGCCTGCCATAATTCATTTTATCACATATCATCATAAAAAAATTATTTAAGATTCCCGAAGGTTGGGTTATGTTTTCCCATTTTGAAAAACTTTTCGAACATGAGTCAGCTATAGAATTCAAAATGGCATTCAGGTTGACAGCAAGCCATATCTACCCAAAATATGGAGAGAAGATGAATACAAGGCTAGCATTTCAGGTAACCTTTCGAATGAATATAATCAAATGAAAAATATAGAAAAACTGTTTAATAATTTGTTTATTTTCCAGTTGTATAGCAATACCACTGCTCTAGCTTTGGGCATATATCAAGACAAAAATATATTCAGGAATGTTGATCCAACAATTATCTATTGCAAAAAAATCAATAGACTCATTGATATTATGAATTCATCAACACCCGACACTGCATTGAAACTTAACTCGCAAGAATATGAGGTAAATATAATTAAAATAGTAATCTGGAGAAATGTTATCGTGTATGAAGAGCCACAAAATGGACACATGGATTGAAATATTCTTGCAACATTTTCATTATATGACCACTTTAACAATAGTTTTTCAGAGCATATATAATAAAAACACATTTTAAAATCAACCTGGAATAAATAATATACATTTTGCAATCTTGAGGCACAAAAGCACTGGAGAATCAATTTTGAAAGTATTTGTTATATGGTCATATGTCATCCATCTGGACCATACAATTAACATAAAAGCCACATAATAAATTACATGTATTACCTTCCATTGAATTATTTACAGGATCTAGATACATTTTTGATATATTTGGATTTATGGAAACAACGTTCTCCTGAAGATGTTTTTTTGTCAGATTCTACTTATGAAGGGTTCAGAGCAACAGTCTCATGTACACTTGACTTGATGAAGTATCTATCTGAACTTGGTTTCAAATACTTGATGACATCCAGACTGAATCAAGATCATTTGGAGGTAATTATGATACATCAATTCTATCGAATCTATCGACTGCAATTGTGATTTTCAGCACTTTTTTGGGATGATGAGAGCAGCAGGTGGATGCAATACTCATCCTGAATCAATCCAAGTTGGACAAATAATTCGCTTGATGTCCCTATATTCTCTAATAAAACCACCCAGGGGAAGTAATGTCATTGGAGGGGAAATGATGAAATCTCTTCTTCATGTTGGAGATCTGAAAGAAAAAAAGAAAAGTGATTTTCGATATTGAAATAGGAGAAAATATATCCGAATTTGAAGACTTCTCCAACATTGATGAAGCTTTCGCTTATTTCTATGTGGCAAAAAAATAAGAAGTAACACCAAATGCGGAGAATGTGTTAAAACGATACTGGAAGAGGGAGATGAAAAGTTCAATTATTTCATAAAAAATAAGAACAGAGGATTCTTAACATTTCCCTCCAAAAAACTGATAAATTTTCTTCATGATGTTAAGGCTGCAATATCTGAGGTTTTTGAGAGCGAACTAAAAAGAAATTGTTTTTCGGAAATTTTAGGCAAATTGACAAATTTCTCTCCTGAAAGTTCTATAGGTTGTAGACTCCATCAGGAAGAACTATCAATAGATACACTGAGAGCATATTTAATCTCAAGATTGAGTATATGCTGAACTAAAGAGCACAATGAAAGAGCGCTCAAAAATAGATCCAAACATTTAGCTAAATGGCTGTTATGTTGAAATGGATCAACATTAGTCTTCATAACGTGTATAAATTCTTCTATTTTCTTTCAATTCGACTTTCAGCTTTGAGATAAAATATGTTGAATAGTCCACCAAACAAGTTTTTGGGTTGTAAACTGAGTTAATTTTCTGAAAAATTCACAAAAATCAGAGATTGTGTGCAGATGGAATATTTCATTGGATAAATTGTGTGTGCTATTTCTGAAATTCTGAAGCAGAGTTAAAGATTCATTAGGGTTATTTAATTTGATGACAATATTTAATTTGATGACAATATAAACATGGATTATGACATGCCACAATATTGCACTTCGTAGACCTATTTACGTAAACAAATTATTTTGGAAGATTCATGAATATAACAGTTCAGAAAATACGTTCAATATTTTCTGTTGGAGAAATACAACTTACACAATATGTAAACATTTACAAAATGTGATTTAAAAATATTAACTGATAAATATTACACATTCAACTGAAGAGTGGATTATGATAACTGTTCACAAAAAGTCTACTTGTATCATGATAATGAAAAACAAAACTCTTCTCGCCCCACTATTTCATTCATATTGTCTTTTTTTATTGCCAAAGAATGAACTATGAAACACTGAGTATAATTCTTCAACAGATACACTTCCATGACAATGAATTGTTAGTATCTGAAAATAAACCATTTTCAGAAACGTAAATGTGAACTTCTTGGTGAGTCCCATTTACTTTAGGGATATTTTTCCTGTTTGAAAATAATCCAGCAGTGAATCCTATTCCCCACGGAATAATTGGGATGGTGAATTTATTGGAGAGACAAAAAAAGATGAACATACTTGAAGGGTTGATACGATGAAGGTGGCAAGTGACAAAATAACAGAAAACTAATCTTTCATTTGAAATACCATAAACAATTTTCTCATACATCCTTTGGCCACTAGTAACTTTTCTTTCGTAAATATGAACAAGGAATTTTGTGGTTAATGAATATTATCACTTAAACCACTTACAACTATCATTCATACAGAAAATATTCTTTTGTAAAATTTTAACTATTCATTTTACATTATATACATTAATTCGACAATGAACAGAATCAATCCCTATGCTGGTATATGGAAGACTTTTGTATTGCTGAATTCTGAAAAAAAAACATAATTTTATACATATATTATAAACGAAGAAAGATATTTCACTCATATTTTCGGAATATATTTTTGGGTATCTAAAAAACTGAGAGTACAGCATACAATTTTTTATACCTATCAATATACTGTATGTATTCTTCACTGAATTTCAAAACAAACTTGTGCTGAGTAACAAATTTTTTTAACACGTTGAGTAAGGCATGAGATCATGCCAATGCCACGCTTGTTTTTATACAGGGCGGGCGCAGCATTGATGTGATGCCGCACAACATGTTTTCACTCAGACTGCGTATATCTCATCGGGACCTACGTTATAAGCTAAATAAATGATAGGCGATCAAGCGCCGTCCTAGTGAACAACTTATATGAGCCGAACCAAGATATATATATATATATATATATATATATATATATATCAATTGGGATGGTTTTTATGGACATAAAAGTGAAAAATTCAAAAAATTACCATTGTTTTTTATACGAAACCGCGTGTTTGCTTCGTACATAGCCACAACAATGAATTGTTTCTAGCCAACAGATGACCACAACGCCTACTACATCATGTGACATTACATTGGTACCATGCCGGCTCAATAATACAATTACTTCTATTTAGACGGCTTGAGAAAAATGCGCAAATTAAATCATTCAAAAAACCAATTTAAATTCAAAATTATAATATATATATATATATATATATATATATATATATATAAATACAATAAGTCATACTTGAATGAAAGTAACCAAAAAAATATTGTCGGCTGAGTGACTTTTTTTTTGTACTGACGTCCTCAACGTGTTAATATATAAATGTATTTTTAATTCCAAGTGACAAGAATAACAAGGTAAGAATCAGTGGCGCTTATCAAACACAAAGTAAGTAATTTTTTAATCAGTGTGAAAGTCAGCATTCTGTAGATGGTATTTATTGGAATACATTGGAATTGTTAAAAACCTCTGAAAACTAATAAATATACCTGCACATGAATATATTAAAACAATATTATTTTTCATCAAAATAAAAATTGGAGAAGGAACTTCCACACTACAGAAAAATATAGTAGAATCGACCGAAATTATAAATGATTCTCAAGTATGGTTATTGAATATATTAGGTATAGAATACTGCAAGAAATTAAACAGATCCGTTTAAAATGAATATAAACCTTTTGGTTCAACTTGAAAAATGTATATAAGGAACCGAAAAGAAGAACAGGAATTTTGCCAGGCTCTTTCACTACTATACTCACTTAACATAATTATTTGTGTAACAAGTGCAAACAGTATGTAAATATTTATTACACATGGTACAATTGGCACATGAGATGTTGAATGCATACAATTTTTCATATTATCACATTCTTTTATAAATAAGCACAGAGACCAATAAATGTCCCAATGTACAATCTAGGTATCAACTTGTTATTGACAGGTTGAAGATGAACCTATTATTCACTATATGAATTGGAATTTTATTAATTTTTTATTTGAGTCAAAACTTTCCAAATTATTTTAAAATCAACATAGTCATTAAACTAGGCACTATAACCACTTATCAGCAGTAATAAAGATATACCAACAACAAATATTTTGAAGTATAAAATTCTATTATTATCTAATACCATCAAAATTATATAAAACTATGATTGGAATCAATTTGGAAAAATACTCCAAATGAACATTTCTCTCTCATTATCAAACCACTCTTTTGATATTTCAATTTTTAGACCCCCTAACAGACAGTCCCCCTCAAGCCAGATGGTTTTGTAGTTGCTTGACCCGCGATTGTTCAAAAACATTCTTACCTTGGTATTCGTAGGTTTCAACTCATCCAGAAGTACTACATTTGAGAGAATTCTTATTTACCATGTATTTTGTATGTAACTATTTTAGAAAATAGATGTTTATATACACATCTTCCAGATTTATTTTCAATAATCAAATATAGGAATTTGTTTTCTTTTATTCTGATGAATAAGGTATATCCCAGCAATGTAGGTATCTGGAACTCTGGGAGAAATTGGAATATTTTATATTTCTGTACAAAACAAGTCAAAATGATTAAAATCATATTTTTTCAGAAGGGGAGGAAGATCCACTTTCGGACAGAAAACAGAAAATGTCATGAATCGTGGCATTTTTTTGAAAAAAACTAGAATTTTGTTTTACATTGATAACATATACCTTTTTAAAAAAATATATATGTTATTTGTTGGCACAGAAGTAGTGCTTTATTAGATAAAAAAAATCAAATGTCAATTACTGAAAAGTGTCCGAATGTGTACTATGGGTGGAGGATACCTTCGGCATAAGGTAGTACAGAATTGGACGACTCTTCTTATTCAAAAAAACATTTATTCAAACTAAAATTTTTACGTTCAAATACAAGAAAACTTAAAAATATATTTTGTTTCTTTTATATAAGTACTGCGATAATATATAAGTAAAGTTCACGTTTGGATGTCCGAATGTGTACTATATAGAAATATAGTACACTCGGACATGCACCCTCTACTCCTCTACACTGTCCGAACCTGTAGTCAACATAACCTCTGAAGAAATTGATCTAGCAAAGTCACAACATGACCCTGTCCATTCATTTCATAATAAAAATATCCCTCTAATTGTACAAAATAAATAATATATAACGGCCAGGACATAGCTAATATCCAATATCAAATTCATCTAAAAAATAAGGAAAAAGTAGCTTTTTACTTTTTTTTCTGAATTCCACTCGCAAACAGAAGTTCTCGATCACAACCAGATTCAAACTGACAGCAATGTATGTGGAACTGCATAATATATTGTTGAATCGTCATCCTACAAAGGGGTGAACCGTTTTCTGAACACGTACCAGTCCGAAGGTGGACCTACCTCCCCTATATGCTATTTGACTCATTGATAAAAAGTAATTTTTGTAGAGAAATGTTTCTTGACATTATTTTATAAGGTTTGTAACATGTCAAAGTCTAAATATTACTCTCCAATCAAAGACTATACTCGAAATTTAGAAAACCTCTGATCTATTTCACTTGGATTAAACAATAATTCAATTATTGTGTCTACAATTATACCCTGTCTTCAGAAATGATCCTAAAAATTGGGCTGCCATTAACAAAAAAGGGACACAACTATGAGGCAACAAATTACTCACCTGATAATACTGCAAAACGAAGAAAGTTTATCCAACAATTCATATGAAGTATTTCACAAGGAGTTTTGGTATTCCTGATGTTCATCAACCTGTCTAAACATATTTCAAATGAGACAAAGTATTCACAATAAAATCTTGTTTGTCACCATTCATTTCATTTCAAGGTTCCTTTCAATGTCAGGTGCTGAAAAACATAGAAAATATATTGGTTATTTCCCGTTTGCAATGATGCTAAAACATTTTTTGTCCCAACTGAAAATACAAAATGTTGGAAATAAAACGAGGGAGGCCTGAATGCCTTTTCCACCGGCAACAGAGGAATTGAATAATCATCGTAACTCATAGAGAGAAGGGTACTTACAATTGAAAATTCCTTTGGAAGTCAGTGACGAAAAAGAACCATCACCGCGCAGAGCTCGATAAGAAAAGTCAATGGAATATATCTACACAATAATCTAGTGGACACAGTAGAATTGCTCTATAGAGCATTCTACTGTGTAGTGGATTTGTTCTCTACTCTGCAACTCATTTACCTCACACATTAAAGAAACTGCGTGATTATTTTCAATCTTCGAAAAAATATTTAGTTAACCTCTCAAATGATTGAAATGGTACGAAAAACAACAATAAGAAGGTGGTTTCTTTGAGCAATGTTCAGGGGCTTCTAATTCTAGCTTTGCTATTGGTGAAGTTTGACAGATGTCTCTTTTCAACCAATAGCAAAGCTAGAATTAGAACCGGCGAACAGTTCGCCTCAAAACGAATGCTGGGGAAATAAACACACCCTGTGTGGTCTGTTGTTACAGATTACTGAAATGAAATTAGCGCCATCTGAAATGTTAGTGATCTCTATTATCAAGTAGGCCAAGTGTCGCCGAGTTGATCCCAAACTTTTACAGGTATAAGTGCAAGCACCAGGGTTTCTAGACATCTTAGGTAATTGCAATGAAATAGGAACAAGTTTAACAACTTATATTGGAAAACTTAATACATAAATACAATGACATCTACTGACATATTTAACAAAAGTATGACCGTTACTAATACCAGAGTATCGAATGTCATACTGGGGGTTCTGTATTTTCATTTCCCAACAAAGACAGACAGAAAAAGGAAATGAAAAAATATCTGAAATCAAACAGTTATGTAATACTATTAGTGAAGCCATAAAGTCCGTAGCTAGTGGCCCAAAGCAAGATAGATTCGCAGCCAGGCAGGTTGTAGACAAGGATTTCACTATTTTCGACGGTAAATCAGAAGATTGGCCAACATTCATTTCGCAATTTACCAGAATATCAAAATTATGTGAATATTCTTCAGAAGAAATGATGGTAAAATTGCAAAAGTGTTTAAAAGGTGAAGCCAAGCTTGCAGTATCAGGAATGATGACCTCCTCAGACAACATCGATATAGTCTTAAAAACACTCGAAATGAGATTCGGGAGACCTAATCAAATCATCGAGGGACTCATTGTAAAAGTAAGAAATCTTCCACCCATAAAAGAGAACAACATGGACACTTTGATTCACCTGTCAAATCATGTTTGCTGTCTGGTAGCTACCATCAAATCATTGGACTATTACGAACATCTTTCGAACCCGCAAGTTCTATAAGAATTGGTACAGAAACTACCAGACTCGTTGAAACTTCAGTGGGGAGAAGAAATTATGCGGAAACGGGGAATGGCGAAACTGGACGATTTTTCTATTTGGATTACTGAGAAAGCGACTGCTGCTTGTTTCGTAAGTAGCTCCAAGATCCCGAAAGTAGAAATGAAAGCAAAACATTTCCGGTTCTCTTCGAAACGACATGAAACCACACTCATTTCAACCGACACTAAATCCTGCGACGAAAATTGTAAATATTATGAAATAAAAGGGCATAACATACAAAATTGTCCTCTGATGATGTTGATACTAGATGGGCAGTAGTTACAAAAAAGAAACTGTGTTTTTCATGCCTTAAAAACAACCACCAGACCATGAAATGCAGAACAAAACGCCAGTGTGACATCAATGGATGTAAACGTTCACATCATCAGCTGTTACATAAAGCCACTCAATTAAGAAAACCACTAGAAGATACCGATACCCATTCAACTCAGACAGAATATCGAAACGGTGAGAACGTACTTGCAGTGGGCCATGGAGAAGGCAATGTTTTGTTGAGGATGGTGAAAGTAAAGTTGTATGGTAACAACACTGTTTTGGAGACTAGCATTTTGGAGTCATTAACCCTAACAAGCCGAAGAAACCTCGTTTAGTTTTCGTTGCAGCCTCAAAGTCAAATGGAACTAGTTTAAACGATAATTTACTGTGTGGTCCAGATTTATTACAATCATAGGTGGAGGTATTGATGAAATTTCACCAAAGAAAAATTGCTTTCTGCAGTGACGTCAGGGAGATTATGATAAAACAAGAAGACCGAAGCTCCCAAAGATTTTTATGGAGACATGGGGATATGAGTCGACAATGGGATGTTTACGAGATGCAAGTTATGAATTTTGGAACAACTTGCTCCCCAACATGTGCCCAGTACGTAAAAAACGTGAATGCCGATGAGTTATCAACCAGAAAAATATTTTTGAGGCCATAACCAAGAAACATTATGTAGACAACTACCTCGACAGTACCGATTCTGTGGATGAAGCCTTGGAAACCATATCAGAAGTATAACGAATTTAAAAATTAAGTGGATTTGAGTTAGTCAACTGGATATGCAATTCGAAAAACATTATAGAAAAACTATCATCAGATGATTCGGAATTGAAGGACTTTTGTGGAGATTCAAATTCGACCATGCAAAGAGGAATTCAAAATTAGACATCTTCTGTTTCAAATTTTCAAAATTTGACGATAAATTTGAAAATAGTAGACCCACCAAACGACAAATTCTGAAGATGGTAATGTCAATTTTCGACCCTTTAGGACTCATCACAAATTTTATCATAAAAGGACGTATTCTTATACAAGATATTTGGCGGTCTGGGATTGGTTGGGATGATATCATAGACGAGGACCTTTACCACACTTGGAAGCTTTGGCAAAACGACTTAAGACAAATAGAAAATATTTCCATCCCAAGATGTTTTTCTCTCAAAATTCCTGAATCGAAGAAGATTGAATAGCACGTCGTTTTCTGCGATTTTAGCAAAAAAGCATATGCCGTAGCATGCAACCTTAGAGTTTTATCAGGAAACGAAATAGATGTTACTCTTATCATGGCTCGTGCGAGAGTAGCACCGACAAAACCCATTTCTATTCCACGATTTGAGTTGCAGGCTGCAGTTATGGGAAGCAGACTCTCTAAAAGGATCAGAGACACTTTAGAAATTAAAATCGATGAACTTTTTTTGTGGTCCAATTCAACTACTGTACTTTTTTGGATAAAAGGTGATGGAAGTAAGTTGGGACAGTTCGAGGGGCATCGCATAGGAGAAATTCAAGAATTGACCAACATAGACGGCTGGAATTGGGTTCCTTCGAAATTGAATTCTGCCGATATTGCAATTCGAACTTATGGCAAAGATGACGGAAATGTAACAAATTATAGAACTTGGTACAGGGGTCCAGATTTCTTGTATGAATTAGATAAAACCTCATGGCTGAAGAGAAATATTGTCAACCTGGAAAATCCTATACCAGAAGATATCGAAATTACAGTTGTTATCATAGAAGAGCAATCATATCTTCCTGATATCAGTAGATTTTCGAAATGTATCGTTTGATACGTGTCACTGTCTGGGTATTGAAATTTGTTAATATTCTTCTGCATCGATTCAGAGAAAGTAAGAGTTTTTTTCCTGGAGAGTGTGGAAACATTGTGAATACAAGGCCTATAACTAAGGTTTCTACTGACCCAAATGACTGGGAATCTTCGACTACAAATCATTTTATATTGGGAGCATTAAATTATATAACTGGATTTGGGAATATAAAAGACTTCAGGGAGGAGTGGATCAAATCCCAGGAAGTTATAGATTCGTTTTGGATGCGGTGGACCAAAGAATACTTGCCGACTTTAACAAAAAGAACAAAATGGAATGATGATGGAAAACCCATCAATGTCAGTGATATGGTCATCATTGTTGAAGAAAATTCTCCAAGAAGACAATGGAAATTGGGGAGAGTAGGAGAAGTATATCCAGGATCTGATGGAAGAGTACGGGTGGTCAGTGTGAGGACAAGCACTGGAGTATTCAAGCGACCAGTTGCAAAGCTGTGTAGAATTAACATGGAAGAAGGAGGCTAGAGTGAGAGAAGTTGGAACTTCTTCACGGGGGGAAGGAATGTTGCTTTTACACCCTGTATAGATATTTTTTATATATATTTAGATCATAGGATCAAGGTTTATTGACATAATTTTGATCAATACATCTTGTCATTAAGAAACGTTAGAAATTTGAATACAACTGTATAATTCACGACTATTGAAGTGATTCTTATTACAAGTCGAATTAACACCTGATATTTCTAAGTTGAACAGTATGTCCTATTAATATAGAAAATTTATATTTGTGTGTAGAGCCATAACTTAGCTGAGAGCCAAAAATTGCACAAAAGTAACCCCTTAACCACACTTACACACTTCACACCTATATGCGCATTTCGATATAAGTCATCATCATCATGTAAATACATGAGTTTACCTACTAAATTACACTGAAGTTTACCTACTGATGATGATAACTTCGTTATCGAAATGCGCATATAGGTGTGAAGTGAGTGTGTGGTGAAGGAGTTACTTGTTTAATTTTTGATTATGTGACACCACAGCGTCCAGCCAGTCTTCTTAGCAGAGAGTAACATTGTAGCAATGTAAATCATACTCATTACGAAAATTTCTCAATATTCTTTAAATTCCAAGAAAATATATTGTTGTTAACTTAGAGGGATTTAATATGCAAAATCTGTGAGATTGTTTTATCATTATTAGTCTTGTATCATTGTAGCAATGTTAATCATACTCATTACGAAAATTTCTCAATTTAGCTATTAAATGCTCACAACATGGTTCGATTATTTACTAAACTTAATTCCGAACAACGCTACCTTGGTGATGTTATTCTACAATGATATGATTCAACTCATAGGCCAAAGATATATTCCTCAAATTAAGTATTCCAGATTTAAAGCAGGAAACCATCCCAATATCTCAATTTTTCTCTCTTTACAATATTCTTTAAATTCCAAGAAAATATATTGTAAAGTGATTTGTTGAAAATATAAACAGGATGTTCATAAAATCAGATGTGGAATCATCTGCGACTGAATATTCAATTGAGAATGTTTCCCTTTTCAATATTGTAAAGTATTTTGACTATTCTTTGTCGGCTAATTGATCTGTGAAATGAAAATTAAAGTCTGACTGACAATATGACTCTTTACTTTCATAACTATCAAAATTGACATTAAAATATAATTGAACATCATTGACGAAACAAAAATAGCATGACGACTTAACATTTCTTCCCCCTCCAAAATAGGACATCTAGTCAGCAACTTTTCCCAATTTGGACACCGGTCTTTTAAGAATTCCATTCTTCATTTTAACCTCAACGACGCGTATTCGCCCATCTGGACCAGAAAATACTCTCACTATTCGACCCAATTTCCAAGAGCTTTTTATCATATTATCTTCCATGACAATAACGACATCATTCTCTTTGACAGGCTCATTGTCTATCGTCCAACGATTTTTTTTTGTGAAAGTTGGAAGGTACTCTTTTACCCATCTCTTCCAGTATTCATTTGTGAGATTCTGAACTTTCCTCCATTCTTTCCTCAAGTCGTAATTCGCTCCGAGTTGATGCATCTTATTTTGAGAGCCAATTAGAAAATTGTTGGGTGTTAGGGCTTCAAAATCATCCGGATCTGTAGAAATCTTCGTGATAGGTCTCGTATTCATCATGTTCTCTACTTCCGCGAATAGGGTGAGCATAAGTTCGTCTTTGAGTTGTTGTTCCCTGAGAATTGTATAAAATGATTATTTGACGGAACGTATGAGCCGCTCCCATGCTCCTCCCATGTGTGGGCTGGCAGGCGGTATGAATTTCCATTCAATTCCACGGTTCATCATATCATTCTATTTGCTCATGTTCCAATTCACTTAAAGCTTTCTTCAACTCTTCCGAAGCACCTCGTATATTTGTCCCATTGTCTGCAAATATTTTATGAGGTTTTCCTCTTCTAGCTATTGTCCTCCTAATTGCCATAATAGCTGAATCTGTCGTCATATTGTGTGTTACTTCTAAGTGGACTGCTCTAACTGACAAGCACGTAAAAAGAATGCCCCATCTTTTTTCTTTCCTTCGACCTACAGAAACCGAAAACGGTCCAAAAAAATCCATGCATGTAAACGTGAAGGGTCTCACGTTCGGCGTAAGTCTCTCAGCTGGCATTTGTCCCATGAGAGGAATCATAGACTTCGGGTTTTTCAACTTACAAAATTGGCAATTTGAAAAAACTGATTTTACCGCCGACCTCCCATCTATTATCCAATTTTTTTTGTCTGGATTCATTGAAAACTGATGTCCGAATTTCTCGTGAAGATGTTTGAGAAAAAGTATAGTAAATCGATGTTTTTTCGGCAGAATTGGCGGTCGTTTTGTTGATTTCCTCATAGTTGGAGCTAAATCTCCTAATATTATTACACTCCTTTCATCTAGCATCGGTGTCATTGTTCTCAGGCGGATATGTCTACTTATTGGTTTTTTTCCTCTGAGCTCATTTATCTCTTCCGCTCTGAGCTCATTTATCTCTTCCGGAAAACTATCTTGCTGACATTTCTTTATCCAGATAATCTCCGCCTCATTTATGTCCTCCATACTTAGTCTTTTTGTTTGTTTTGTTGACGTATTTTTGAAATCCAAACTTTAGTTATTTTGATTATCCAAGCTGTGACTCTAAGTTATTTATTCCAATCGGAAAATCTTTCAATATCAGGCAAATATGTCTCTTTTCTGTCGATTGTGATGTTCACACTTTGGATAATTTCAAAATCTTTTTCCAAATTTGAGTCTTTTGTGTCAATTACTTCTTTTGTTGGCCAAGTTGTCTCATCTAGTTGTTTCAGGAATTCGGGTCCATCAAACCAGCCTTCAAAATTTGTCGTGTTACTACCGTCTTCATTATAAGTCCTCGTCGCTTTATCAGCCGCATTCCATTTCGATGGTATCCAATGCCATTCTGATATTTCTGTAAGTTCTTGGATTTCTCCCACTCGATGACCTTCAAATTGTCCCAGTTTCTTTCCATCTCCTTGAATCCAGTTTAATACTGTAGTCGAATCGGTCCAGTAGTAAATTTTATCGATCTTTATGTTGAGTTGTTCCTTCACAGTTTTAGTTAACCTACTACCCATCAACGCAGCCTGAAGTTCCAGTCGTGGAATTGACAGTGGTTTATTTGGCGATACTCTAGCTTTGGCGGAAATAAGTGATACATCGATATTATTCTCCTCAATAACTCTGATATGTACTACAGCAGCAAAAGCTTTCTTACTACTGTCGCAGAAGGTATGAAATTCTATTCTTGTAGCTTTGGGAATTCTTGGTGAGTAACATCTTGAGATAGTCCTTTTATCGATACTTTGTAGATCACCTAGCCATGACTCCCAGGTTTTGAGCGTCTCATTGTCAATGTGGTCATCCCAACCAATCCCTGTTCTCCAGATGTCCTGAATTAAAATACGACCTCGAACTGTAAAATTGGCTATTAAACCTAAAGGATCGAAAACTGACATGACAATCCTCAAAATATTCCTTTTGGTGGCATCTTTCTTGATGTCTTCATTCATTTTTACACAAATTTATCAACAGTAGGGTCCCAGAAAATTCCTAACACTCGCTGTAGTGACGAATCCGAATCGAGATTCAAGTCTTTTTTCAAATCATTATCAAGTGACATAAGTTCTCGTAGAGCTACGGAATTGGTTGTCCAATTGACAAGTTCAAAACCAGCTAACAGCTGTACTTGTCTGACTTGACAAATCAATCGAAAAGCTTCTTCAGGAGAATCTACAGAGTCCAAATAGTCGTCTATATAATGACGTTTCGTAATAGCATCAAACACCCTTTTTGTCTGTCCAAATTGTTCTGCATTGAGGTTTTTCACGAACTGAGCGCAGGTAGGTGAACACGTTGCCCCAAATATCATAACCTGCATTTGGTAGACTTCTGGCTCTATGTCACAGTTTCCATCTCTCCACAAAAAACGTTGAGAATCCCTGTCTTCTGGTCGTATCACAACTTGATGAAACATTTCTCTGACGTCGCTTGGAAATACTATTTTTCGTTCTCGGAATTTCAGTAAAACTGCCGTTATAGGTTGAAGAAAATCCGGCCCCGAAAGAAGACATGAATTAAGACTGATACCATGTGATTTTGCCGCAGCATCAAACACGAATCTGAGCTTGTCTGGTTTGTTGGGATTAGTTACTCCAAAATGAGGTAGGTAGCACGTTCTCGGTCCATTAATCGCGGCCTCTTCTCTACTCAATTTTCTAGCATACCCTTTTTCAACGTATTTTTCTATATTGTCAATGTATTTCTACCTGAAATTCTTATTTTTTTCAATTTGTTTTTCTACACAGTATAGACGTCGCAAAGCAGCAGATTTACAAGGGACACTATGTCATCTTTCCAAAGAAGTCCTATTTGGTATCTATTTCCCAAATTTTGTATAGTTGAATTCAAAAGTAATAATGCCCTCTCTTCTTTCTTGTCTTTTTCTAGGTTCGATGTTACTGATAATCCAAATGCGTCGATTGCAGACGATTTTTTCACAAGTTGATGGAGATCATCTTCAATATTAATATTGTTGCAAATATGGAAAGTATGGTGATTTCTGATATTCTGCTCACAAAATTTTCCATGTAGAATCCAACCTAGGTATGTCTTCGTCGCATTAGGAAGGTTCACAGGACCTCTCCTTGGAACAGTCAATCGGACATTGTCTTGACCGATCAAAATCATAGGCTGGATTTAATATCTTCGATAGGTAATCCATTCAGATGGGAATATGTTTGCCAGTTTTCAGATCGGATGTCTTGATAGGGTAATGAGAGGTTTTCTACAGATCTGACGTTTTTCACCAAAAATGTGTTTGAACCTTGAAAATTTCCTGATATTCTAAGATCAAAGCGTAATAAATTTTCATTAGTTTTTACGACATCATTGGTCCACTGCAAGCATAGCGGTTCTACAGTCCCCCTTATTTCAAGCTTCTCAACAATCGATTGATCTATTAACGTAACTGTCGAAGCATCGTCACAAAGGGCTACTGTGTCGAAAATTGTATTTCTTGGACCATGATGTTTAACATTAACCATTCTCAAAAGCACATTAGTCTTGCCAGGGCTTGTAGCTAGAACACTTTGATTACTTTGTGTACTATATGATTCAGGTGGAATATAGGCTTCTTCAATAAGTCTTTGTTCATTTGTTGTGGTATTTTTTGGTTCTTCTTTGTGGAGATATTTATTATGTGGCTTCGTACAATTATTTATTCCTCAACTTCTTCGAAATCTGCATTTTAGTAAGTGATGGTTATTCTTCAAGCATGAAAGGCACAATTTTCTGTCTGTTACGACTTTCCATCTTGTATCTACATCATCTTTCTTGAACACTATACAATCGTCAATCTTAGGCCCTTTCTTATTACAATAGGTGCATTCTTCTTTAGCTGTAGCTGACGAAGATACTATGAAAGATTTTTCGAATTTCCTATCATTTTCATAACGATGTGTAGGTATTAATCTTTGGAAAAGACTTCGGATAGAAAGTAACTCTTCTGGATGGTGATACATAACAAGCAGCATTTGCTATTTTCATGAGCCCTTGCTTAAATCTTCCAGGTTCACTGCTCCGTTTTTAATATGAACTTCCTCCCCCCACCTGAGCTTGAGCATATCAGGTAATTTTTGAACGATTTCTTTCAAAATCATTGGATTTTGAAGATGTGTTTTGTAATTCAAAGATTTTATTGAACTGACTACATTGCTTATGTGACTGGATAAGCTAATGAGGTTTTCCATGTCATTTTCTTTGACAACAGAAATTGATTTCACTTCTATTAGTAATGTTTCGATGATTTGTTCAGGTTTTCCGAATCTCATCTTCAATGTCTCCATCACTTGATGTAAATTCTGTGGACTGATGAGCATCCCAGCAACTGCTGACCTTGCCTCGCCTCTCAAACATTTTTTTAGCTTGATCATTGCTTCTTCCAGTATATTCACATAGTTCGGATATTCTCTTGAAACTATAGATGAACGTAGGCCAATCTTCACATCGTCCATCAAATATTGGAAAAACTTTTTCCACTGAATGTCTTCTGAAAAATTTTTCATTCTTTGACGAATATGCATTGTTTGTGTTAACGTTTTTGAGCAGAGAATTTAATGTTTCACATAACTGATTGACCTCAGATTTATCAGGTAGCGGTGTTTTATGTGCGTTTTTCTCTTCCCATTCTTCATTATCAAAAGATTTCACTTTCTCAACCCAATCGGCTACAAATGAATTCACTCGTGATGAACATGAATCGTTCATGAATCGTTCATTATCGAATGTTATATTCTGATTTCTACAAGAAGCTGATGGCAATACAATAACTTCTGGATATAAATTTCTATTTTCTTGTCTTGGAACTGAACTTCTTGTCCTTATTGATCTCCTTTCTTGTGTTATTTCTGCTTCACGAACTTGTGTTTCCAATTCGACTAATTTAATTTGTTGTTCTATTATTTTTGTTTCTAGATAGTGCTTTTTCTTTTCAGCCTCGAGTGCAAGTTTTTTCTTCTGTAAATCTATACTTGAAGAACCAGAAACTCGAGAATATTCGGAAATACTTTTCTTACTGTTCCCATATATTTTCGAGGATGTTTTGCCCGTATTCTTCGTCTCTAACGCGGGTTCCGTTATTTCCATATTATTTCTTATTGAATCCATGCCGGGTTTGGAGGACATCCCAAAACCTGGTGGCCATTCGAAATCAGGATTCAAACTTTTGTTGATACCTTTTTGAGTACGACTTCTACCTGACTGGCCGTCCATATTTTTCAAACTTTTTGGTTTTAGCGTTGAATGCTTTTATTCACAGGGCTTGTTCAATAGTTCAAAGGACCAATGTAAAGTATTTTGAATATACTTTGTCGGCTAATAGATCGGTGTAATGAAAATTAAAGTCTGACTGACAATATTACTCTTTACTTTCAGAACTAGCAAAATTGACATTAAAATATAATTGAACATCATTAACAAAACAAAAATAGCATGACGACTTAACATATATTGTTGTTAACTTAGAGGGATTTAATATGCAAAATCTGTGAGATTGTTTTATCATTAATTAGTCTTGTATCTTAACAAAATTCCTATAGAATTTACTCCCGATAACATGTGTGAATAGTCCACTAATATCTTAACCTCACCTCCCTCGCATCAAAGAGATTGTGACAGGCCTTGTGACAGACCGGAATCTTTTTGGGTGCACACGTAATGGATCAACCGTTACCATTATCAGCCACTCTCTAAACAGTGTGTCCTATTGATATAGGGAATTTATATTTGTGCGTAGAGCCGGGATCCATGACTAAGCAGACTAAGCAATTGTAGCAATGTAAATCTTCTCGATTTGTTGAAAATATAAACAGGATGTTCATAAAATCTGAATGAAAATGCAAATTTTCATTTTCATTTTTTTTCTTTTGAGTTAGGGTCTTTTCAGAATATCTATCAGATGTAGTTCAATGTCCAGCGTGGCTTTAGCCGGAGAAGTAGCTGTTTTCTGTTAGACATTCACAAACAAAATAACTTCATTTTTATCGTGGATTTTTTCAATTCATAGAAAAATCTTTCTATTCAATATTCAATTGAGAATGTTTCCCTTCTCAACGTAAATCGTCTCATTACGAAAATTTCTGAATGTAGCTATTGAATGGTCACAACATGGTTCGATTATTTACTAAACTCAATTCCGAACAACTATACCTTGGCAATGTTATTTTACAATGATATGATTTAACTTATAGGTCCAAAGATATATCCCTCAATTTAAGTATTCCAAACTTAAAGCAGGAAACCATCCCAATAACTCAATTTTCCTCTCTTCACAATATTCTTTAAATTTCAAGATTGTTGTTAATTTTAAATATGCAAAATATGTGAGATTGCTTTATCAATAATTAATCTTGAATCTTAACAAAATTCCTAGTGAATTTACTTCCGACAACGTGTGTGAATTATCCACATATCTTTACCTCGCCTCACATCAAGGAGTTTGTAATGACCACGCCTTGTGACAGGCCGGAATCTTTTTGGGTGCAACCGTAACCACAAAACCGTTACTTTCCACGGTCACTCTTTACGGTAATAAGTTGGCCGGGTGGTAGAACCAGGATTTATTCATTTATGGCAAGAAGCAACAAGGGAAACATATTCAGTTCCACTATTTCACAGTTGTGCTAAAAATATCTATTTAACTCGATGTTATAGTCAGACATAGACTGATCTAGGCCGTAAATGCTAACTGAATTGACTTGTTAGTGATATCAAAATGACTATCAAGTATTAAGTTTCAATCGAGTAGTCAAAAAAATAGTTGCTAACTCCGAATGGCGAGAAAAATTTAATTTTGTTCTTATTGCTATCCGTTACGGATCTGGGCTTTCTAAAGGTAGCTGCGTTGAGTTTGTAGATTCCATTTCGGATCTCAACTTTTCTCCTAACACCTAAGGAAGAGAACTTTATTAGAACAGTAGAGTACGTATATAGGAGTTATAGTATTTTGCTTGACGATTTTATTCAGTTGGGAGGGTCAATCTTCAATAACTCTGATGAATATTCAACTGAAATAATAATAACCGAGTACATATTAACCTCAAGTTTACGCCCTCCACTTAAGGACGGTCTATTGGAATATGCCCTGGGTATTCTAGAAGGATTTATACTAAGTTTGTTCAGAGACGAGAAGTGTTGTGGGTGGGACTCAGACGGGGTTTATTCCAGAGTCGAGAGGTGTTGTGTATAAGGGGTTTTCCGGGCGATCAGGATTCGGGGGTTTATTTAGTCGAGAAGTGTTGTGTAGGTGACTCGACGGGGCTTATTCCGGAGTCGGGAAGTGTTGAGTGTGGGACTTAACCTGGGTTAATTCCGGAGTCGGGAAGCGTTGTGTATGTGACTCGACGGGGTTTATTCCGGAGTCGAGATGTGTTGTGTGTGGGATTCAACGGGATGTATTCCGGAGTCGAGAAGTGTTGTGTTTGGGACTCACGGGGTTTATTCCGTAGTCGAGAAGTGTTGTGTGTGTGATAAGTGAAAACAATAGGTGTAAAGCGATTTACTAGGGTCGAGAATAATAACTATTATCTCTAGAATGGCAACTTTATTTATGACACCAAGACACTTTTTCAAACTATTTCTAAAACTCTTATTTACCCTCGGGCGCCAGATTTTATAGTGGTTTACTCCACTTACGAGGGATAGCAATATCAATCAACAAATCAATCAATTCTTTATTGGTGCTAATACACAAGGTGTTTACACAGGTCGTGAGAGTTAGAATATAAAAAAATGGACATATATAAAATGTATGCTAACTACAAGTATAAATATTGATATAAAATGATTATAATTACAATTCGATAGCGAATACAAAACGATGTCAATGAGCATTAATTTGAGAGAAGTTATAGTTGAGAAATTCCTGAAGGTCGTAAAAAGCATTATCAAGCAAAGAGTCTTTAATTAAGTTTCTGAAATGAGTTATCTCCAGGAAGTACGTTTAGGAATTTGGGCGCATAATGGTGGGTTGCAGAACGCGTTTTCAGGAGTCTTAGGTGGACCGATTGGATATTATGCCGATTACGGGTGTGTTGCTTATGTATTTGGGAGTGACTGGTGAAATCATGTACGTTTTCTTCAGAAGGGACTGGAATATATAGATACAGGGTAAAGTCATTATTTTCAATCCCCCATAGTTGAGGCCGGATATGATTCTCAGAGCTTTCCTCTGGGCACAGAAGATGTATGTGGAGTGACTTGAGTGACCCCACGTAAGAATTGCGTAAGATATGGTGGAACGTAGGAGGCCATAGTGGGCGATTAGTTATGTTCTCTGACTCATTTTATTTGTCAGATTTCTGAGCAGGTACAGAAGGCTTTATATTTTTTTGCATAGGTTTTGGCTGTTGTGCCAAGATAATTTATCATCTAGGCGGACGCCTAGAAATTTGGTGTATGTTGTTGTGATCCCTAGTTCGATCTGGGGTTTTAGCTGAATATGATAGTTTGCTTGGTTGTTGAAAGGGGAAACATTCTCAATTAGATTTTTTAATTCTCAGAAAAATATTTCTATCAATATTCAATTGAGAATGTTTCCCTTTTCAACATGATAGTTTGGGTTTCAGAAGGATTAATTTTTTGTTTATTTGCCGTAAACCAATTTTCTATTAGTTGTTGTTGGATTTCGGAGGTATCTAGTAGTGACTGTGGACTTTTCCCAGAACGAGCAACAGTGGTGTCGTCGGCATATAGTATGAATTCAGAAAGAGGTGAGGATGAGAAAAAGAATGGGTCCCAGGACAGAACCTTGAGGCACTCCATTATTTATATTTATTAAGTTCGATGAAATATCGTTGAATTTCACGTTTGAGTTCGGTTGGATGGGTAGGAATCCATTAAATTATTGCTGTTTGCACTGAAATTATAGAATCTGTATTTCATGAGACACGCAGTCGAATGCTTTCGAGAGGTCTAGGAACTTCACGAGAGTAATTTCATCTTTCTCAAATCCGTCGATTATTATTTTTGTGAGTTCGTTGATTGCTTGTGTCGTTGATCGTTTGGCTCGAAAACCGAATTGAGCATGAGTCAGAATATTGTTACTCTCTAGATGGAAGGTTAATAGATTTTTAAGAGCTAGTTCATAGATCTTACCTATGTATGGGATTAATGAGATCGGCCTGTAATCCTTTTTATGAACCGGAATCACCCTGGAGATCTTTAGTATGGATGTAAATATGTTACCGGTGATACATCTGTTGATCAGTTTCGTCAGAGGTACCAGTATGACATATGTTATTGCGAGAATGATTTTGAGATTAATGTTGAAAGTGTCTTTGCATGTTGTTGACCTCTATAAAAGTTACCTCATTGAATTTGAATGTTTCGTCTGACTGTTGGGTATTATGGGAACGTAGTTAATGAAGAAATGGGTAGGGTGGATCAGGCAACAGTGCTGAAATAGTTGTTAAAATCTTCGGAGGTAATATTCGATCCACCTTGTATTTTATGATTCCTATTTCCGTTTTTAATAAGGTCCCACATTGCTTTTTGCGAGTTATTTGACTCTGATATGTACCTATCGTTCGCTTCTTTTTTTGTGGTAGATTTTTTTTTATTGAACGCATTTTTTTGTGTTCTTATCAACTTTGATAAAAAGACTGGGATTCATTTTGAACATATCCTGTAAAAAATGTAACGTTTCTCGATCGTGTTGAAGTTGAGGAGAGAACCAGTTTAGTTTATTTGTCGAATGAGTCAATATTTTGTTTTTTCTGGAAAAACTGCGACTATTGTTGAGGAAATAATTTCTATGAATAGATTGAAACGGTATTCCGGATTCAGGTTTTCATTTTCTACGAAACTCCAGTCAGTCGTTTGTAGAGTTGAGTGCAGGGTGGAAAAACCCGCATCGTGGATCGATCCATAGACTACCCTTTCCAATTTTATGCATTTGTTATCGTTTATTTTTTGGTCTGCTCCTTTGTGATCGGATAGATGGGTTTCAATCACATTGCATTTATAGGTGTTTGGGTTAATGTTGACGAAAATGTTATCGAGGCAATAAATTCCGCGAGTTGATTCCTTATTTGTATGAGTAAAGCCATACGATGTGAACAGATTTATTAATAGAGTCGCGTTTTTATTTTCACCAGTGGAAAAGAGGACGTTGAAATCCCCAGTTAGGAGTATTTTTGAATTTGAAGTTTTTGTCGAGTAGCCGTCGAGGTAACAGGTGTTCGCACTGAGCGGTGTAGACAGTGAATAAAATGACTAATAATCGAACAAATCATTCGGAAGTAATACGTGATTTCCTGAAAAGTAGTGAATTTAGTGATATTATATCTTCATTGATAAAAAGAGAATCAGATAAACTGAAAGAAAAAATCGACGAACTCAAAGAAGAAGTGACAAATTTGAAAGAAAGTAATATACAATTAATTCATCGTCTGTGCAATGGAGTGCAAGCTACTGATGAAAAAAGAAAAACAATTGAAAATATTTCCGCTAATGACCAACAATCAAGACCAACGAACATAGAAAAACATAATCCAACAATGGGTAAAAACTATACAAATAAACATCGTCTAAGGTCCACAACCAAGCAAATACCAGATAAGCAAAAAACGTTTGAGAACGATAACGAAAATGTTTTCGAAGCACTGCGAGAAAAAACATCACGTACGACGTATATGGATTCCGGTGACAAATCAGATAGAAATGTAAATAACGATGGAGAATGGCAAGCTCAAACACCAAGAAGGAAAAATAATATAATTTTTGGCAGAGCAAACAATAACAACTCTTTTGTTGGTGTAACAAGATACATTGACTTTCACATTTTTCGATGCCCTCTAGACATGACCTCTGTGGAACTTGAAAACTACCTAAAGACAAAAAATATTCTAAATACTAAATGTGAAAAAATTAAATCGAAATATCCAGAGATATATACTTCATTTAAAGTCTCTGTACCAACGAACTTTACCAAACAATTTACCGATCCTGAAATATGGCCAGAATATGTGGGGGGGGGGATCGTTTCAACTCCCGTTTTTTACGACGAGGCCCAACTATAACCGAGGAGCATGCCTAGGACCCCAACAAAATAGATACAAATCGCAATCGAATATTGTTGTTAAAGATGTGTTGTACTTAAATTGTCAAAGTCTCATAGCGCACTATGATGAAATATCTCAATTAGTTTTTGACGAAAATCCCTTAGTGTTGTATCTGTCTGAAACAAGAGTAACCGAAGATATTTGTGATGTAGAAATCTATATTGACGGAAATGAAATCGTTAGATGTAACTCAGTATGTAGACATACTGGAGGGGTTATTCTCTATGTTAGAAGAGGTTTAAAGTATAAAGTATTGAGAAATGAAAGTTATAAAATGAATTATTGGATAACTTCTATCAAATTAACTGTCGAAAAAAAGGTATGGCAGATAACGTGTGTATACCATTCTCCAAATGCGAGCCATGCCGAAATTTGCACATATTTTAAAACAATTTTAGAAGAAATTGATTTTAGTCAAAACTATATATTTCTGGGAGACTTTAATATTCGCTGGGATATCCCAAATGACATATATACAAAGAAATTAAAACAATCTTTCACACTATACGGTTTCAAACAGTTTGTTACATTTTATACCAGGGTCACAGAACGTAGTGCAAGTACGATTGATCTGGTCTTTTCTAATAACTATGATGTGGAAGTACATAAACTGAATAATAAAATTACTGACCATGAAACATTAACATTATGCATACAACAACATGAATATAATATTACCCAGGAATACTATCAAAAAATAACTTACAATTACTATGGAGAACTTTAAAATATTTAATAAAAACAAAACCACCCAATCAAATTACAACTATTTTCGAAAATAACGTTGAGATATACGAAAAGATAGAAAATGAATTCAATGACTATTTTATTTCGAGTATTGAACAAATTGTCAGCAACCTAACGAGTGTTGAATTTATTATAAGAGAGGCCTCCTATTTTGAAAATCGAGCGGTAAACCCAACTAAAAGACTTGATCACTTCGAAAAACTTTCACTTGGAGAACTCAAAAACATTATCTTTGAGCAGCAGAACAAATTTTTAGAAGATGAAATAGATTTTAAATTAATAAAAAATACTTTTGATGTCATTGGTTATCCTCTCTTACACTGTATTAACACCTCTTTACAACTCGGAGAATTTCCCGATAATTTAAAAACCTCAGTTGTAATTCCAGTACCAAAGATAACCAGCACTAAGAATATTGAGGAACATAGACTTATTAACACTTTACCTTGTTTGGAAAAAATATTAGAGTTGTCAACCTATAAACAATTCACAGCATATCTTGATACTCAAAAACTACTTAACCAAGACCAGTCAGGCTTTCGAAGCGGTTTCTCGTGTGAAACAGCATTGCAAAAAGTAGTGAATGACTTTAAATATTCTATGGACGGAGGTAAATCTATTGTAGCGGTGTTCTTAGATTTACGTCGTGCATTCGAAGTTATTATAGAACAATCTTATTAAATAAACTTAAATATTACTTTGGAGTAAATGCATCCTCATATGAATGGTTTGAGTCGTATTTAGAACATAGATATCAAACAAACTAAAATCAATAATAAAATATCACAAAAAAGAACTGTTTCAACTAGAGTACCACAAGGAAGTGTATTGGGCGCCATACTTTTCATATGTTTTATTAATGACATATTAGATCTGAAGTTGGGCGAATGTAAAACACACCTATTCGCAGATGATACCATCGTCTACATTATGGGTGATAATATTGATAACTTAATAGGAAAACTAAACCAACACCTTGAAAAAATTCACGACTGGTTTAATAATAATAAGATCGTTGTCAACGTAAATGAATGTAAATACATGATAATCAAAAACAAACGAAAAATGCAAGAAGTAATTGATTGCAATGTTCAATTTGACGGAAGAGATCTAGAACGTGTGAGCCATATTACATATCTAGGTATAATTATTGATGAAAAACTTACCTTTAGTGAGCACATTGAGTATCTTTCAAAGAAAATATCTAAAAAAATAGGATTTGCATATAGGATTAGCAGAACAGTAACTCAATACACTAAGCAATTAATATATAATAGTATAATAAAACCCCATTTCGATTACTGTTCCTCTATACTCTTTATGTGCAATGAATCAGATATTCATAAGCTACAGATTCTGCAAAATAGATGTATGAGATTCTTACTAAATACCAACAGATATGAAAATGTAAACAGAATGCAAATAAAGTAAAATTGGCTATCAATTAAAAATTTAATTAAGGTTCGTACAATGATTTTTATTTACAAACTCATGAACAATATGTTACCAGAATATTTGTCTACAAATCTACAGTTCTGCAATGAAATACATTCATATAATACACGCCAAAAAAACCACATAAACGTTCGTCAAACCACCCTGATGTGCACGAAAAAAAGTATCTTTGATGCTGGAATCGTAATCTATAATAACCTAACCGATTTTATTAAACTGTCTTGTAATATAAATATTTTCGAAAGTAGTATCCGTCAATATATATTGATCGATCAATTTCAGTAATTAAACGTCACATTCTATATAGAGCGATCTAGGCTATTCTTGTTCTCAGAATTGTTCAGGTGTAGGGATTTCTCTGTACTTTTTAAAACTATGTTAATAGAGCTATATTTTAATTAATTAACAATTAGCGTTTTACGTTTCTACTAATATTTATTCATTGATGTCTCTAATATATTGTATTCATCTATACTAACCCACCTCATCTCTGTATCTTTGTGATAAAACGATATTGTATTAGCAATGCTAAATAAATAAATAAATAAATGAATGATGATAAACAATGATTGGAATTGGTGAATTTAGAGTCTCTGTCATTTGAAAATTAGTTACTTCTGTTGGAAGATGAATTACTTCTCAGCGCTGCGTGCGGTGGTTATTGCGAGAAAAAAAAATTCTGTTTCTGAAAACGAATTTTCTTACTGTTGCACCATTGCGCCATATTTCTGAGTTGTATATAGATGGAGATACGGATATGTCTGGGGGTCTGGTCTTCTGATTCAATTGAAATTTCCAAAGGTCTGCACGCTTTAATTTCAGCTCTTGGGACTGGACTCCGTGTAAAACATGCCACTGTACTATATGTGACTTGTCTTTATTTTAATTTTTTGAAGAAAAAACTAAATTCTAAAGAAAAACTATTTTGCCGATAATTCTCAATATTTTTCCTAACGAAAAATATATCGAAAGATTTGATAACATAATGGAATTTTCCATACTTACTTATATTATCTCAACTCCTCGTGTAAAGAATAGTCACACTCTCTTTGTCCAAAAATGTTTCTACATATAATATTTACATATTATAAGGGCAGCTTTGTCACCAGGGTGTATGTAGAAAAATGGATTTCTTCTACACACAACACCAATTTTGATAGAGTGTTTCTTTACTATAATGCAAGGCACTGATATTTTGTTTTACCACTAGTCCGTCGGACTTGGATGCATGCCCTCTGCTTAGTATGCGAAGGTCTTGCTTTTGAATAACTTCTTTATATAAAGATTAGTACTTTTTTCTTTCGTCTCAAGGGACTTTCATTTAAGTGATAATATAACTTAATATTTGACTTTTGCCTCTCAATTAAAATAATCTGATTGAATTCAATCTCCCTTTCCTCAACTTCAGTTGTGAAAATAATACCCAAAAAGTAACTTCTATACATCTATTAACAACAACAAAAAAAAGGTAAAACTATAATACAGCTCGACGCTTGTCGAATAAAAAAAATTATTAATCGTAATATAAAATGTAAACTAAAAAAACAATCTCCTTTTGAGAATAAAAGAACAACGAATAGTTTGAAAATATTACATATCTGTTCTAAAATAAAAGGGAGTTCATATTTCCGATATCTTTAGTGATTTCCTATTATCGAAATATAGCACCAGTTTCTTCCCGTGGCTCTCATAGTTTATTGTTACCCGCGTAACTGACTTCCGTTTTTCCCAAATTAATAAAAATTGTGATCGTCTTCGGTTAGTCTCAAATTTAATAGACGAACTCCCAATATACCCTGTTATGTATACCCCTAATCTGGTATCAATTGTGCATGAGGTTCACCCCGTGAATCAATAGTTAAAAGCTATACATTAAGTTAGATTTCCTACTTAAGCCAGCGACTTACCCCTGTAATTCCCATGTTTCTCCTAGTCTCGAATATAATTCCCATTTCCCTCGTAGCCGTCTGTGGACACTCGAATCAGATTTCTAATTTAAACACACTCGTCTTCCGAACTGACGATTGAAATAAAGTTTCCGACATCTACCCGCGATAGTTCCTGCCGGGGAACCATTATATATCGAAGGGCGAATTTCTTCGATGAAGTTTCTGGTAAAACCAAAACTCGGCCCGAATCCCGAAGGACTCACGCCTGCGGCGGAACCCAATCCCCTCGAGGTTCGCGAACAGACTCCCTCAGACCTGTTGATATTTTTCCATTCTAAAAAAGAAGCGAAGCGCCAAGTGGCAGTCTGATTGGCCAAGTCCAATTTGTCGTTGCAGCGAATATATTTCGCGACCCGTGTATATTGCCCATTCGACACTTTGCCCGGCGGTGTTGAAACAATGAGGCTCTGTTTAATATTTCCAGACTAAACAACAGTTACAATATTGCATATCTGTGACTAGCAATGACTCCCAAAATGAATGAACTCGTCTGCTTGGCAGAAATATATTTTTTATATCCGCGACGACCCATTTATGCATTTTAAAGTATGAGCTCCCTGTTTCATATCAATTCCATCCAAGAACTGGAATAATGAATCAAAAATTGAAATAACTTACCCTGGGACCAATAAAAAAACCAAAAAATAACACCTACAGGATGTTACATCCGGTTGCACAGACAGTTAGACAGACCTGTCTTCATCCTAACTTAAACACTGTTCGGATTCTATAGCTCATATGCTTGAAAAAGGGAAAGGTACTTTCCATAGAAGCTTCCAAATGTAACCACAATATAATAATTTTATTTAAATTTCAATTTTCACAATTTTAAGTTTATGACACAGGCCATGATAACTTCGACAAAGAAAAACTGACATATTGTGACCCTCGACAGCACCTGAGATCGTAATTCGAGGTTCTGTGAGCTCGAATGGTTCATCGATCTCGTGCTATAGGATATTGAAATTCCACAGAAGCAAAATTGATGCAAATTCACTATTTCTTTCAATCGATTACCAGGACTCTATGAATTATATTGAATTCTAAATACCTGCCAGAGTCAGAAATAAAACAAATGCCGGTGGTTGTCAATTAATATAAAATAAATGAAGTTACGACGGTCAATTGGTGAGACAGCCTGCTATCGTAGTGATAGGAATTTTGATATATATATTCTTTGTTAAACAAATATACCCCACGACATAAATTAATCAGCATTAACAACTAAATACATAACTTGATTTATGGTGAAAGTCACGGTACTGGAATATTTTACACCTGTGCAAATCATATGATATATTTACAACGAACGAAATAAAATCAATCAAGCGTTTCCCCAACTTGGTAAACTCAGACGGCTATCAAACACAGTAGGTGGAAATATACACAGAGGGCAATATTGTTATAAAGGTGTATTGATGACACAATCAAATCAACAGTTTATCAAAGATATATACATAATGGTTCACTTACGGTTACCTCACTACTCAAACAAAGCTTTTGCAAGAATGCTTTATGAAAAACTAGTTTCTTTGATGGCTCGCAGAACAATTGAACTTGTACTCGGACTGGAAGAAAAAAGAGCGATCCTAATTAAATCTCGGCTTTTATATCCACCGGATTCAAAAGAAATATCGGACAAAAACCGTATAAAGAAAGACCTCTTTTTGTCTGATTGACATAAGAACTGGACCAACAAGCAGCTTATCTTTTTGTCCCCATATAAAAAAGCATTCTACGTTTTTACTAATATTAATTCACCTTTTTCTACCCTCATGGTAAAAACAGTCAGAAAAGTATTTGTCTTTTTGTACAGTGCAAAAAGGCATCAGAACTTTTGTAATCGTAACCATAATTACTATTGAACCCCAAATAGGCAGGGACGTACCAAAGTTACTTCGAATTTTTGGTTAGCCGTTCTTAGTAACGGAGCTTGGAAAAAATGCTTCGTTACATTTCACTCCTACTTGCGGAAAAAAAATGTAACATCGTTATAATTTTTTTTATACCAATACGGCAGATATGGGGGCTAGTCATCCTTGACTGCAGTTTTGGTAGGTTGATCGGTATCTTCCTCATACTCGGACAACCACGGGTATGTGGCTAACTGCATCACGGGTTTCATAATCCAAGGAAACCACACGCCATCTTGGTCTTCTCACAAAACCCAGACTGAAAACAACAACTAATGGGACAAATACGCCCTTGTCCATCATTCAGCCCTAGCCTGAAGCTTCGAATAGTGGTCACTTGAGGATGACGTAATCGGCGTAGGGCCTCCCGGAACATCGGGCACCAGGAGGATTTCATTGAATTAGGGCCAATAATTCTCTTTCATGATTGCTGGGGGGAGAGGGGGATCCATGTTCGGTAATGTAACGGATGTCTTATTACGGAGTCTCTTCAGGCTTGAATATTTTCAAATCTTTGATGTGAATGTGAAGCAATCGTTTTCCCTTGTCACTTTTTAAGTTATATACTACTGGAGATACTACTTTTGTGATGGCATGTAAAATCATTCGCATCCCAAAAATGACGATACAAACGGTTCTCTTTAATAACATAGTCTGGATATGCCAACGGTTTACTTTCCACTTCAATCATTTTACTTCGATACCAGGAACACTGCATTTCCTCTTCCGGTTCTATTATACAATTTTCGGTCCGGTTCAGTAATAGTAAGGGGTTGCCGGAACAAGGCATTCGCCACTTTATTAAGGCATCCTTTTCGGTACCTAACCTCGAAATCGAATTGTTGCAGATACATAGCCCATCTGGCTATCCTTCCTGACGGAGTTTCGATGGACTGGACCCTTTTTGATGATAAATGGTCAGACTGCACCACAAAATGATATCCTTCCAAATACGGTCGCATCTTCTCGATCCCCCAAACAACAGCGAGACGTTCTTTTTTGGTCACGGAGTAGTTTTTCTCCGCTGATGACAACGTTTGGCTAGCATACGCTACCACATGTTATTTACCCTCAATTGACTGGGTAAGGGCAATTCTCAAGCCCAGGTCGGATGCATCCGTCTGCAGTACGAATTCTTGGGTGAAATCAGGGCATGTCAAAACGGGTGCTTCGGTCAGACTTTTCTTCAAGAGTTGAATACGTCCTCCTGTTCTTTCCGCCATTTCCACCTCTGATTCTTCCTTATCAATCGGGTGAGTGAGACAACTTTGGATTTTTTTTAAATGAACCTGCGGTACCAGGATGTCATTTTAAAAAACTGGCCTAGTTGTCGGAGGGGCAGGCCATTGCACTATAGACTAAATTTTATCGGTATTGGTATGTATTCCCTCTGGGGAAACTAGGCGACCAAGATATTTCAGAGAACGGAGACAGAACTTGCATTTATAAGGGTTAAGATAAAGCCGTGTTCCTCTTAAACGGTGGAACACGATACGAAAATTTTCCAAATGTTCCTCAAAAGTTTGTCATCCAAGTAGGCAAAAGCAAACGGTGCAGGAGAGGAAAAGAAACCATTATACTTACTTTCTGCTAGGTTCTTGACATCGAGAACTATCTGTTTGGTAGGCTCTTCTTCTGAAGGATATTTCCATCCTCAGTCAATGCTCTGATGTTTTTCATCGTTGACTATTTGGTTTCCTTCCCGTAAAATATTCTATAAAACAAAAGACTCCATAAAACTATTCGGATTAAGGAAAAAAACACTCCCCCTACCCACCAGGAATTTATGTAATCTAACAAGACACCGGGTCAAGCCGTCTCACATGAGAAAAAATCAGAGAATTCTAGTTATGAAATGTTGAATCGAAATGGACCTATGACGGTATCCATTAATCGCTGAAACGTAGCGGGAGCGGAATGGAGCCCAAAAGGCAAAACGGTAAATTGAAACAGACCTCTTCCCGGTACCCTGAACGCAGTCACAGGTTTACTATCTGGGGACAGAGGAATAACCTTGACGGAGGTCCAAACTTGTAATATACTTTGCTTCTCGTAACTACTTATCCAATATAGCATTGGATAGGATACGCATCCTTTTCTGTAACGGAGTTAACTTTCTGAAAATATATGCAAAATCGTGGCTTTCCATCTTTTTTCCTAACAATCACCACTGGAGATCTCCAGGGGCTCTCAGAGGGTTCTATTACTCCTTCCTGCAACATTTTAGCCACTTCTTCATTGATAACCGCCTGAATCTTTGGATTCTGGGGCCGGTATCTTTGTTTAATGGGTTCGCTGGTTTGTAGACGGATGTGTTGTACTCCTCGGGCCGGACCTTGATTTTCCCCAAACAAAGTTAATCCGTCGACCAGGAATTCGTTCAATAGTACTTTTTCATCGCTGGAGAGTTCTTGGGATTCATTATTATATTCCACACGCTCGGGAGTCTGTGAAGTCAACAATGGCTGGACCCATGATGCTACCTGCATCGATATATCGTTCTGAATGATGAATACAGTGTTGTCGGTTAGCCGAATATTAAATCCTTTAGAACTTGAAATATCCATTCCCAAGACAATATCTACGGTCAAGTGAGGAAGTATCAACAATTCATATTCAAATATTTCCTGACCTATTACCATCCTAGTCAAAAGGCTTGCGTAACGGCACATAATGACTCATTTGCTTGGCGTGTCTGAGTCACGGATTGCCTAACGGGTGTCAAACCGTCTTACTGGCAAAGGATCGGGTAGCACCAGTATCTAGCAGGGCGTAAAATTGTACGTCCCCAATGTCAACTAGGACAAACGGTCGGTTATCAGTCGTACTAGGAATCATAGCCTTTTCCGAAATATTTATCGTTTGGAGCCGAGCATAATCTGGTTCTGATCGAATCCTTATTCGTTTCCCGGCCTTCTGCACTAGCAATTTTGGGACATGACTCCTTCCCTTCCACATCGTGAGCAGAATCTTCTGGATGGATTACGACATTCGCTGCTCCAGTGACCTCGTTTTCCGCATTTCCAACATTTTATGGCAGAGTGATCGATTCGTGGTGAATCAGGATACTGTCTCCTATTGTCTCTGACCGGTTCTCTAGGAAGGCCTGTTGGTGTCGATGAAACATTGGGCACGGGTGTCTACGTTCGGCGGGGGGACTGGTAACAATTTTTTCGGAGGCGGTAACGGTCTAAGGTCGAGTTGTTCGAAACAACGTTCATCAGTAGATCAACTGAACTGTTAGTTACTGGTAATTTCAGTTTAAAAGAAAGCGCGTTGTTCCAACTCATATTGACTTCAGTTCAACTGATCGGCGATGATATGATTTTTTTCTAATGTTGGTGGTTCTATAAATAGAGAACATGTTATCCTTGGCATGTATTTTATTGAATTATGGCCCCTATGGGCTCATACGTGGCGGTTCTGTGATTCTATAAAATAACTTATTTGATTGTCATAAACTTGGTTAGGATTATATAAACGTGGTTATTAACATGGGGGACGCCAAAAAATGTACAAGAACCACAAATTTCACTGCAAGAGAAAAAAATGTGTTGTTAAGTTTGGTGAAGAAATATAAGGAATTAATCTAAAATAAGAAAAAGGATAAAAACACGAACAAAATAAAAGGTGATGCTTGGATTAAACTAGCGAGAGAACATAATAGTATATGTGCAGAATATCACAGGGATGTTAAAACTCTGCGAAACAAATATGAAAAAATAAAAAAAAGAACAAAGCAAAAGTTTGCAGACCAAAAAAAATATATCACGGGTACAGGAGGTGGACCTGAGAAAGACATCGGTGTCACCACTGTAGACAATGATATTTATGAGATTATTAATAATTAACAGGTCGTCCTTCAGAATTCGATGATGATACTGTAGCAGGTACCTATATTTTATATTAATTATTTTATTTTGTGTAACTATTAGTATATGATTCTAGAAACCATCCAGATCACTACATCTGATTCAGTCCTTTTTGAAATCACAAATATGGACACCGATTGTGACGTGCCTAGTGAGAAGAAAGACGAGTTGCAAAATGCCACGCCAACGAGTAGCAAGGATCAATACAAAGAAGGAACTTGGGCTGAATACACACCAGCCATGTTACAAGCTCCCAAAAATAAATCTTTGAAAAATTAAGAAAATGAAGAACGTCCTAAGAGAGCAATTGGTATGTTATAGGCTAGAAGAATGGACCTATTCCAAAATTGCGTTAGCTGAAATGCAGCAAACGTGTTTCCTAGAGGAACATAATTTGAAACTTACTCATATGAAGGAACAGCATCAACATCATTTGCAGCCTCAAGCTATTATTTAAAAAAGGAACATGAAATGAGAATGGAGTTACTAGGGCTTGAAAAGCAAGTATCATAAAAAAAACAAGTGGCGACTTCACTGTGAGCTTGTAAAATATTGTATATATTTGTTTTATAAAATGTTGTGTAATGTTTTAATGAATTCACCTGCAAATCAATTACTTATATTATTTATTATTAAGAAGGTACTTATAAATTCAATACCTCTGAACTGATAAAAATTACTCCTTACCGTTAAATAAATGGAAACAAAATGCATTAGGTATTTCATTTTTTATTTTAATTCAAATGGTAAGTTTATGTTTGAAACTGCGACTAACGATAAGAGCAGAGATAATAGTGAAGAGGAGAAAATACAAACACACTTTTCAAAAGAGCTAAGTATATTTTGTCAACATTTAACTGGTTTCTGTAGGTTTTAACAAATTTGGTAGAATTGTATAAACTACATAAACTTGCCCTCCAATAGTAGTAAAGAAAATTATAATAAATTTGCAAAATACTGTGTTATTAGAGCACACCGAATATTATCATTTAAATCATGATTATTGTCTCTATTGATTACACCGTTATTCACATTGTTTGTGAATATTATAGCAGCTTTTATTTCGTCATTATTTAATATAGGATCTTCATCATTCATTTGAAGAGTAGCAATATTGTGTAATATTGCACAAGCTACAATTACAGCTTCCACTTTTTCAATATTGAGGCTAATTCCAACAGCCAAAATAGGGAAAGGTCTTTTCCATATTCCAAATAACTTTTCTATTGGATTTCGAGTTCTAATATGAGATTCATTAAACAGCTGGTGTCTGTGGATTTAACAGCGGGGTTATTAAATATGACTTTATTGCATAGCCACTATCACCAACCAGAAGATAATCTTCAAATTGTCCAACTTCAGAATTGTCACGCCCTGTAATTACAGAAAAACTTTCTTCCCTACAAAACAACATAATATTCTTAAATAAGATCGTGATAGCCAGAAAAGTTCAATGGGTTTCACATGCTTGACTGAAAACTGATATAATATATGCTCGTGAAAACATATTTCACCCTCGAAAGACAATTAAATGCACTTAAAAATAATTATCAAGGAATAACCCTTGTACACCGGATTCATAAATAACTCATCTAGGATGGTAAACAAGATTATTGATTCCACCTTGTTGACATCGCAGAGCGATATCAAATATCATAAAACTTTATTTATGGAATCATAACAACCGAAAAACGCGATAAATCTATAGATAATTGACAGCCATTGAAAATTTACTTATTAAAACTCCATCGTATTTATTCATGCGTATAGGATAAAAACAAAGCCATTATCTAGTGTTGAAGATAATTATAATTGCTAGTCGCGGTTAGACCAATTATGACGTGATTCGATAACGTGTTATAATAGCGCGAGTTTTCATATCAAAACAATCATTCGGTGTTCAGTAGCCAAGCTAGTTATATCATAGTCGTTACTCCGGTAATATGTTCATCTCAAAAGTGAGGTTCAGAAGTCCATCGAATCACAGTATCGTACAATAATGATGAGAGTTTCCAATCAATGTAGAGAACGTCAGAAAACATTAAACTAAGCAACTGCAAACCAAGTATTGAACGCTCCAAGTGAACGCACGAGTGAACAGTAGTTTTTCCAAAAATTGCCTATTTTGTCAACGCTTCCAGAACAGAGATAAGACAACGGAAGTCCGTAATTCGATAGTTCACGATCTCTTAGAAAAACCATAGCCATATCGCGCTATACTAATATACCGGGCGACTAAAATAAAATAACAAATTGACGCGGAATTAATCGAAATAATAATAAAATCAAAACTAATTGTCGATTGAAAACCTACTCCAGTGAATAAGTGTGAAACAGGGTGAGTCCAATATTTGTTTTCTGTATTTATGTTTATGGCAAACCCAACCCTTCATAATGTGCATGTGTCTGTGAAAGTATCTCCATAGTTTCAAGTTAATAAAGATCTCAAAAGAGAATTATTTCTAGCCGTTTGGCAATTGATGTCAGAATTGTTTTTAGTAAATCTATTTTGATTTTGTAGCAAACTGTAACATTAACTGCCAATAAGCTACACTCTTGTCGTATGAATATTGTTTCATATTATTCGTCTATAGAACGAATGAAATAATTGTGTCAAATTTTACTAAATATATATGTACATTCTTACTATTTTCATGAGTGCATTTTTATTATTTCTTGGTTAATTATTGTGTTTCGAATCCTTCTGAACGGTAGTATTTCCTGAATAAACAACCCAATGCTCCAGTATTTGAGATAAATGAGATTTGTTCTGTAGCCGCTCCAGAAACATGGTTTCAGTTCGACCGTCTTCAGATAGTCGATGCTCTCAATACTGTTTTTCGCAATCTAACGAATAATGTCTGGTATTACAGGTGTGGTGTGTTAATTCATAACACCCCGTAGTCCGGGCATATCAATTGATGTCAGGTGTTCGAGTAATAATTAAGGGAGTACATTAACGCATATATGATATTTTTCACAGAAAAAAAGTGTCAAACAAAAATTGAATTTGAAATTTTTTTAATAAATATTTTTTTTATTACAAATAATTGTCAGTGGGAAAAAGACTAAACTGAACAGAAGTGAACTAGTGGAAAAATTGTGGAAATAGTTTAGTATAATATCGTTGTTATTTGCAAACACGATATTGGGAAAATAAATATATATAGCGTTTATACCGATCAAAACTCAGGAAGTATTCGAAAAGGCAATTGAAATTTTATTTTCAATCAATGGAGATTTTTATTGAAATAATAAAACCATGGAAACTCAGACAACAGTGCCGTGGACTGATAGGGTTAGATATGAACCTTCAATTACTATCACTTTGGATAATATTCCTTTTTAAATCAAGATTTTATTCGTGAAATTGAGGATTTGGCAGCTGTAGAAATGGACAGACAGTCAAATAAGTTCCATAGTCAGATTAAATTGAAAGGATCGCTAGATTATTTATTGAAGCAGAAGATAGATTACAAAATACCGACAACTGGCAATTAATTAAAAAGGAATTATTGAAGCAGTTTAGCAGATTGAAAGTACCTGGAGAAGAACAAAAAGAATTTTTGAATTATTATCAGAAAAAGAATGAATCAGTTAGGAATTTTTCATAGATTAAAGATATGTGCAGCAATATAAGGCACCTCAAGGAATAATAGAATTGACAATGTATAAACAAAAGTATGAGCAGGATATTCTGGTTCAATTCGCGATGGGGTTGTTAGATCCTGTTAGAAAAAAGTTTTCTGAAAGTCCTGTCAGTTTAGAAGAAGCCAACAAATTAGCAGAAAAAGAAGAATTAATTGAGCAAATTACGAATACACTGAATATGAATTATATAACTTTCAATGCGAATATAATATTGTGCACACATTGTAACAGAAAAGGTCACACAGCAGGAGATTGTTATATGAAAAATTGCGTATGCCTAACATGTCAAGAAGTCGGAGATATGTCATATCGTTGTCCAAATAGGAATAGTTTTCGAAATGAGAGATTCAATGAGTCAGGAAAATGGTTTTCCAACTGCGCTAATGAAAAACGATTTCAAAAATATGGAAAATTGATTAAACTTGGAAAAAGGTTTTCCAACCATTCGGAAGAAAATAGATTTCGATCACATAGAAGCAGGAATGAACGAGGGCATTTTAGGAGAATAAATTATAGAAAGCAAACAGGAAATAGTTATGGAAATGACAATAAATGGAAAAAGTATGGAGAAAGGTCAAAATACAACCGGAAATATAACAGAAAACAACTACTTCCCCTGCTAAAGCCACGCTGGATATTGCACTACATCTGTAGTTGTTTTCTGTTAGACATTCACAAAAAATTACTTCATTTTTATCGTGGATTTTTCAATTCACAGAAAAATCTTTCTATTTAATATTCAATTGAGAATGTTTTCCTTTTCAACATTGATGAATAGCGTTTCGACAGACCGATCAAACGTATTCAGATTTTGAATTTTGCATCAGATTGCCTCAAGAAATAGCAAAAAGCAGAGACGGTAGTGGGCAGGCATTGATCAGGATGGAAAGAGATGTATTCGGCAGATTGCTCGGGATTGCATTGAAAAAAATCGACATAGACGCCTGAATAGCATATCCACTAACTCCCACTCCTCCAGTTCTTTATCATTATTCAGGCGAAATGCATACGTGTGATGCCCCATCCTCAAAGATCTACCTATTACTAGCACGCACGCACAAATATCATACCAACTGATGAGTAATTTGACCCTTTTGAACCCACTATGATTAAGCGACGATGCAAGAATTAACTGATTAACCTAATTGCGCAATTGGCGGGCCTTTTATCTCGAACGCGCTGCCAACATAACACGATGAATCAGAACGAAATTACGATCAATTCCCCGAAAAATGAATGCATGAATACTGCAATCGATTATCTCTAACCCCGCGGCATGCAACAAAAGAATCAGATTTAATATAAATACGCTACCAAGAAAAACATTAATTGACTCTCATTCCAGTCAATCAAGTTCTAGTAGTCATGTAGTAGACTTAAGTTTTAGACTTTATTCAGTTTCCGTTAGTTCAGTCTCATGCTTCAAAACAAGTATGGTGTTTTAAGTTAGTGCCTCGATAACACTCATTAGTCAGTCTCGGTAATCAGTATTTTGAAGTAGTGAAAAGTCTTGAGATAATAAGTTAACAAGTGCTCCTTAATTCAGACCACACGGACAGACAAACTTGGCAATTATCCGATTCCTAACGCGACTCGATTCACAGACACCCATACTCTAGCGGCTCAGTCGTGAATATAAAGTTCAGTTATTTTTATCCCATATACTTATCTAAAGCTTTCGTGTTAGTGGGTCAGTTTATATCACCTTTGAGGGATATTTTTGAGATGCTTGCTCATAGGTTCCTAGGTATGATTCACATGTATTATTTAATTGCACGTTTATAATTAACGTTTTGATAATGGTAGGACTAGGCTAGTGTTTCTATATTGATATATTGAAATGAGGCATGATTTCGAGTTATTGTGTTCCCATTGTGTTCTTCACTGAAGATACATTTGTAACGTTTATTACAAGTATAGCCGGTGCCTACCACATTTGTTTATGAATGATTTATATTGTGGCCGACTCTTAGTATTTATAAATATACCGGGCCAATCATAAGTTATTAGCACCTTGAAAGCGAATTGTTGATTTCCATATAACTTTTTAATAAATGTTTATGGTTCAGTGTTTGAATGTTGAGGAGACCCCACGGACCCCTGCTCCAATCTCACTCAGTCTGTATGAACTTTGGTAGCTCTAGCCGCTCAGAGTTGCTGAACGTTTACAGAATCACTCCATCAAACTAGGTGAAAGGTATTGGTTGCTACCTTCGAACTAAGTTTTAGCGATTTCTTGGTGAAAACTGAGAAGATTGTTAGAACGGAGAGAGGGGCTCCGGCATACGATCGTTAAATCAAATCTTACGATCGCCTCCAAGATTTGTCGATATTGTTGTGATAGATGGCTTTTATTTTTTTGAAATTGAGTGGCGCATCGCTTCCTCAAACATTCGACAGGATTGCACAATCAGTTTTGATTAAAATATGGAACACAAGCGCAATAGGTACTTTTGCCCATCAATAAAAGATTGGGAACAGAACGATCGGGGTGAGCTTGACGTATCGAACACAATTGTTGGTCCGAAACAGACTAAACCAAATGATTTCTTGATAAGTTTGAGGAACAAAAACCTCACAGAAGCTGTTGTTTTGTTTTTCCCAGAACTTTGGGCCAATGACTCGGTCGCTGGAATTTTGGGGAACAAAAAAGTTTTTTTGACACTTGAAAAAAGTGCTTTTCACACCAAGTTCAGGGCGGTTGTGTCACTAAAACAAGAAAACCAGGATTTTCATTGAGAAAGTCGACACTAAAATGATATTTCATATATACAAATTGGAGCCAAACAGTAGCCTATGACACCGATGTATTCATTTAACTTTTGAGTCACATACAAAATGGATGGCAGAAAAAGTACAGAAAAAAGAGTGCGTGTATTGCACCATCTCAGCTGCAACATTGGGACCGTTGTTGTATAGTGCTTCACTTGGTTTCCATGCCTATACCGGGTGTGACTACACTTCAGTTTTTTGGTTTCTACCACAGACCTTTCAACAGTTTAAAACAAAAATGAATCATTTCATCGCATCTGATTTGTCAGATATTGATGAACATGCAAGAATTCACGTCATCAATGTACACAATCAAAAATTGCAGTAACGTGAACACTGCGAGGTCCATTATTTTACGCAAAATGTATTCGAGTAAAAAAGACAACAAAAAGCTCATAAAAAATCAGGGGTTTGGTTCGAGTGAGATACTGCCATCCTTCAAATTTTTTGAGCAAAACATTTTATGAACGATCTTTGTTACTGCGATGTGAAAATGCGACGAAACAAGAATGTACAACGCTACGCCCCGAACAATGTAGCTGGGTAATCAGGGATATATTAGAATCCGTTTGGTTTGGGGAAAATCCTACTCCCTGAAGCATAGATGACATTTTGAAGACGTGGAGAGAGATTATTTGAATGATTCTGAGAGCATTTCAGATTCAGATGCGGAATAGATTTAGCATTGACTTGATATTGATGAACATGCAAGAATTCACGTCATCAATGTACACAATCAAAAATTGTAGTAACCTGAACCCTGTGAGGTCCATTATTTTAAACAAAATGTATTCGAGTAAAAATGACAACGAAAAGCTCATAATTTTTTTTTATGAACGATCTTTGGTACTGTGATGTGGAAAAATGCGACGAAACAAGAATGTACTACGCTGCGTCCCGATCAATGTGGCTGGGTAATTAGGGATACTAGGGATACACAGAGATGACACTCTGAGGACGTGGAGAGCGATTATTTGAATGATTCTGAGAGCAGTTCAGATTCAGATGCGGAATAGATTTAGCATTGACTTGTAAGCTGTTAACAACTGTTTTTTGATTTTAATATTCATATTTTGTGCACTTCAAACTCATGTCGGATGATTGGTTGAAATTTTGATGATTGATTGATTAGCAGAACATGAAGCAGTATTTTATTCGACCTTATTTTTATATTGACAACCCCTGCACCTTCCGCCCCTTTTCCCACACCCCCCTCGTCGTCGCTTAGCCACAAACTCTTCCTTGAAGAACCAAGTGATTTCGAAACGATGCACCTCATTTCATTCACCCTTTCTAGAATCCCAAATGAAGAAAACAAAGAAAGTAAAATTGTTTAAACAATTTTCACACATTCTTCAGAAAGACACACATATGGAAAAATTAACAATAAATAAATTTACCCCCTCCCCTGCAATTTATCGAAAAATTACAAAAGTAGCCAGATTCCAAGACATCGGAAGTTGAAAAAATTGTATGTATGTTGTTTTAATTGAGTAGGATAATAAACAATCCGATTCCTGTGAAAAATATCGATTTACTTGAGTACATAAGCGCGGTGATACAAAAAATTGCTCCGAGCACTTGCTGATTGGCCCCACTGTGCCGAGGGTTTCCGGTAACTTAAAGTCGGCACAGTTGTGTTTTGGGTACATCTAGTTCTTACGTACAATTTTTGTTGAGAGTTTTTTGTCCGGGATGAAAAGGTAGTACACTGCGTTTTTTCCACTCCTTTATCACCGCTATTTTAAAAAATTACGCGTCTGGTTATTAATTAATAATAATTACTTCCAGCACGATTTAAGTCGTCACAGTTGCCGTTTTGTGGATATGTTTTCATGGCGAACCGTGTAGAAAACTTCAGAATCATCCGGGGGTTCAAAATAAAAAAATCGACCAAGCTATTAAAAAAAAACGTTTTAACATCGAACTGCATTATGTCACATTTATGCTTGACAGCTGTTGCTAACAAAAACCATATTATCATACTTCGTGGTAGGTGAGAAAATGTATTCATAATGGGTTTCTTGTTTTTGTACAAAACCTTTTGCACATATCCTTGCCTTATAAAGAAAAATTGATCCATCACGTTTTTTTTTTCACTTCAAAGCCCATTTTGTACCAATTGTCTTTTTATCAGATGGTTATTTAGTCAAATCCCAGGTTCCATTATCGTCAAATGTCTCAAGTTCTTCTTCGAAAGCAGTTCTCCAAACCTGTAATTTATTACTTTGCATGGCCTCTTCGTATGTATTTGGAATGTTTATTTAGACATAATTCAGTTCGAAGTCATCGGAAGCTTCTTATTCCTTTCTGAGCTATAGGCTCTTGCTCGATTTCTTCTCGAAAATCAATTACTGTTTCTTGTCTTTCCTCTATTCAAATGGTGACATAGTCCGAGTCGCTATTTATGGAAATTCGAAGTTTTATTTCGATGTATGAAACCTTTGACATTTCTGTTGATGATGATGTTTCGTGACACTATTATCTTTTTAGATACCGAATAAATCAGTTATAGTCTAAGAGCCGGTGGGAGATCGACCTTCACCGATCTGATAACTCGATGAGACATACTTTTTATCAAATATAATTTATAAACAAATATGCCCATGATAACTTGCCTATCGAAAAGTGTTCATACCTATTTTTAATTGAATTAATTTTAATCAATTTTCTTTCATCACCTTCACTCGTTTGATAACCGAATGAGTTTCATCTCAACTGATAGTTTTAACACTCAGAATATGCCTAGGTAGGCTTGCCTACTTATTTCTGTGCATGGCTACCTGGCAAGCAGATGTGAACAGGTAAGTCAATATAGGTAACTACACCGATCTGTTAACCAATCGAAATTTAATTACAAATCCAATCGTATATGCTTGCCTGCAAAAAATCGTACATAAACTATTATTGCCAAGCTGTAAAGTCTTAGAATTTTAGCTATTTGATAGGTGCAAGAGAGAAAGTAGAGCGTCCGAGGTCCGTGTGATAGAACAGGACACAACATAGCAGCTGCACGCTACCTGACCGTTGAATGTATCCGAGTGCGCATGCTCGTGTACATGTGAGTGACAGTGACATCATTTATTTACACTCGACAGTAATTTTGAACTCTAATTTATTATAACTCTAATTTCGATCACAATTTTTGTATTATTTCTCACTATATATACTTACAGCTATGAAATAATCAAAAATAAATAATTTAATATATTAATGAATAAAAAAAATAAACATTTTTTTTTCTTTTTGAAGCTAAATTATAAAATTTAAAAATGATAAAAAAATCTATATTTTTTATTTAAAATTAAATAAAGAATAGTTTATTTATTATTTAAAATCAAATAAATGCCGTAAAGCGGGAAAGAATAAGTGTTACTTTTAAAATTTTAGTATAATGAATGAAAAAAATCATCAATATAGAAAAATAAAATTTTATACATTTATGTTGTTAAAAGCGTTTATTACAAAGCATATAAAAGAGTTCAAAATTACTGTCGAGTGTAAATAAATGCTGTCACTGTCACTCACATGTACACGAGCATGCGCACTCGGATACATTCAACGGTCAGGTAGCGTGCAGCTGCTATGTTGTGTCCTGTTCTATCACACGGACCTCGGACGCTCTACTTTTTCTCTCGCACCTATCAAATAGCTAAAATTCTAAAACTTTATAGCTTGGCAATCATATTTTATGTACGATTTTTTGCAGGCAAGCCTATACGATTGGTTTTGTAATTAAATTATCTTACCTATGATATCAATTCCGATTGGTTAACAGATCGGTGTAGTTACCTATATTGACTTACCTGTCCACATTTGCTTGCCAGGTAGCCATGCACAGAAATAAGTAGGCAAGCCTACCTAGGCATATTCTGTGTGTTAAAAACTATCAGTTGGGGTGAAACTCATTCGGTTATCAAAAGAGTGAAGGTGATGAAAGAAAATTGATTACAATTAATTCAATTAAAAATAGCTATGAACACTTTTCGATAGGCAAGTTATCATGGGCATATTTGTTTATAAATTATATTTGATAAAAAATATGTCTCATCGAGTTATCAGATCGGTGAAGGTCGACCTCCCACGGTCTCCTCTACTATTAGTGGAGTTTCCTCGATACCTTGTTGACATATACTGGTGAAAATCTCTGTAGAATATTCTGATCCGTTGTCAATACGAAGTATCTTTAAAGAGTATCCAAATTTATTTTTCGATAACATGCAGTAAGTTTTGAAACAATCCAAGACATCTGATGTATTTTTGATGAAGTATACCACTCTGTATCCGGAAAAATCATCTTTGGAAGAAACGAAATATTTTGCTTGTACAGATGGAGTTTTCATCTATGCCCTTGAGCGATTTTATACTTATGTCCCAAACGTTCATGCCATATTTAGCAATATTGACCTCATTTATCACTGTGTGGAACAACATTCGGTAGATTTTGTTGGATTCCCGAACAGCAGATGTAACTAGTTCCCCTTCAATGAATACATTAGCTCGATTTCCTTGCTTTATTATTTTGCTAAAACAAATTTTTTTTCAGATCTGGAATGAACAGAACATCATTTATCGTTGATTCGTGCCAGTTTCCATTTATCAATTTTAGTAACTTTACCATGTTCCACTATCTATGATGCAGAAATATTCTGGGGACGAAATTTGATTATGGGATTCTTCATCCACAATGAATGCAGTCGATACATTTGCTCTTGAATGTTCACGTGGATTCATATCAGAAGGTTCATTTTCAACATTCGTGTTCTTCGCCCGACAGTAGCAGAAGGAGCAGTAAAATTTCGACTCCGTATTTCTACTTTTTTCAGTAAGATTCTATTTTTTGTTTAATTGTTTTTAACCTCTTTCTCAGTTGTTTGACCAACCCTCAGAAGTTAATGAAAATGTGTACGAGTTAAGATCTCTGAGGCCTTACCTTTCATAATAAAATCCGAAACTCTTGGGTCCTTGAGAATTTTTTCGCCAGCTGCGAGAGTCGAACCCACAGTGGGTAATTTCAACCATCTAGCATGAGTTAATTAATTTTTACAACCTTATGTTTCCGAAATAACATATAATCTAATCAATATAATGTCTCCTTTATAAAAAATGAAACTAAACATATTTAGTTTGTCATACGATTCGTTCAGGTTCAGTAGTCTAGTGTCGTTCCATGTTCTATCGCTTACTTTTTTGAGTTGTAAGAGATTTTGAGGTTTTGCTCCAAGGTAAGAATTCATATATGTATTTCTCTTTTTGATCACTCATTTGTGGAGAAAAATGCATTTACTGATAGGCATGTTTTCTATACCAAAAATAGCTAAATTCAAATTTCAGTGAGAGTTTTAGTAAATTATATCTTCATATACCATATTACCAATAGTTTTTTTTTATTGAAAACTGGTTTATAAAGTATCCAGTACCGGAAAAAAATCTTGCTAAAATTTGCTAATTTTGAATATTTTTCCGAAAATTACGCGTCGTGCAGTTTACGACATATGGATTACTAGGTGCACCAATGAAAAAGTCAATGCCGTAATTGAATTCATTATGCGAAGCACAAAATGAAGTTCTACAATCTGTTTGTTCATCGGAAAGAGATAACTCAACCATTGTTAAGTAGGGCTGTGATGGATCTGGTCAAAACAGATACCGGCAAAAGTTTTCGGACGAGAGATGTACCGATGAGAATTTGTTAAGCATTTCTATGGTCCCTGAAACTTTACAATGAAAATAAAAATTTAATTATCCGGCAAAATCTTTCGCCTTCTTCACCAAGGTTCTGTCGCCCAATGAAAATTATATTTGCTAAAGATATTGTCGATATAACAACATTGGAAATTGAGAAATTTAACGATTACATATAACCTACAAAAATCATTGTGAATCATATTGATTTTTTTGTGAAAACCAAACTGATTCTCTCTACGATAGACGGTAAGGTGTATAATGGCATACTGTGCATCAAGTCAAATTTGCTACTTATGTAGAGCTAAGCCCAGTGAACAATCCTTTGGCTTGCCCCTCTTCATTGGTAGATTCTGTTCTTCGAGTGTTCATTACACATTTCTTATAGGCTTGAACTAAACACTTGGTAAGCTCGTTGCGAAAAAAACAAAAACAATGTTGCTCAGAAGAAAAAACAAGTACAAGTATTTAGAAATGAACTAAGTTTGTTAGTGGATATACCCTAACAGCAAGCTGGAAACACAAATGATGGAAATACTGCTCGCATTTTTTTGGAATGCAGAAAAATCTGCGCAGATGATTGGACTCAATGTAGAGATAATCAAATGGTTCCGTGTCATCTTGGAGTATCTTAATTGTGGCTATCAACTGAATTTGGAAAAGTTTGAGGAATATATACAAAGACAACAAGAGAATTGTATTCAAGGTTGTATCCGTAGTAATCAATACCTGTAAGCGTTCCCAAAGTACTACTGCATGGAAAAGATATTGTAGCTATTATTCCAATTGTCGGATTCCAGAAGAGGCAAGAAATAAGGAAAATCGTCAATACGGGGATTTATTCATATGAAAAACATCTAGGCTTGACACCAATACTGATCTGATCCATAGACTTTTAATCACTTCAAATCAACTAACTGCAAGTATACGTGCCTCCAAAAACAAAGCGCAAAAAGATAATTCCAGAAGTGTTGGAAATATTAGCGGATCCCTCGGAAAATTTTGCTAGATCTCAGGATGATATGACGCGGGGTGATTCTGATTGCGAATGAAGGAACCTTATTCCATAATGTTTCTGACTTGCCCCAATATTATTTCTACACTAATGATTGAATTAGGAAAAAAACAGATTCGAAAAATCAGTCCTTGATTAAGTTCAAATAATTAATTTTGATTATTCGATATAAATATTTCAATTTTGTTTTTGTACCTTCAACCTATTACTTATTTGTAGTTGTACTGAAACTTCTATACTGTCTTGTAATTAGGATTTATCCTATTTAGACAATGAACGTATTTGTTTTTAATTTTACGTACTTCGTTTTTATATTATTTGGATAAAAGTATTATTTGTTTCCTCTTTGTGAATATTCATTCTGAATGAACTAAAACATGTTCAGTTCAATCAATAAATGGTCTGAATCAAACGAATCCTATCAGTTTTATATGTATGATTAATTTCAGGTAGATTGCAAAAATTACACACTGTGCGCCGGGTGGAAACAGTGGACACAAGACGCTCGTACCACTGAGCCATAAGCCCCGTTATTCTTGCTTATATATTCTGTTGGGGAAGCTGATTTTGCTTCTTGTGATGTGAGATTTGCTTCTTCATCAAGGAGATATGCAGTTAGATTCGAAATAGTCGGTTCTCCACCATCCAAAGAAAACTAGACTTGTCGGACGTTTAGATAGTTCATTGGCAAAGTACTCGACATTTTTGTTATAATCGCTGGGTCACTGATTGTTTCACCGGCTTCCCTCACTTCTCTGGCGAGATTATCGATTTTTGCAAAATGTTGTACTACTGAATCATTTTGACTCATTTTATATTGATAATTTTTCGACTATCATTTTGTTGGTTTCTGACTTCTGTTGATAAATTTAGTCTGATTTGTTCATTATTTCATGGGAATTTGCATAATTTTCCACTAGGGTAATCCGTGAAAGTTCCAAGCAAGAAATACAGCGAAAACTGAGAAATTGTTATCCATATTCCAAAGATTTTTTAAAACGGGAACGGATACCGTTCCCGAAACGTCAAGAGTATATATCATTAATTCAATAATTGTTTGTCATATGGTCATCTGTACGGTACAGTACGATTTGTGTCAATCCAAGTATGCTCTGTAAAGTCTCTGTGAAAAAAAAGTTACAAAGTGAAAGCAATTAATAAATCCCAGCTTGGGTGCTGTGAAAGTGACTGATCTAACGTCTTGTGCAAAAACTCTGTCGAAAAACTTTTATTTATAGTCGAAAAGACAGGTATATTTTTAATTGTTTTCATCGGGTGAAAACATAAACTCGAATGTCGGATGCTACGACCGACCTTACTATCGATAGTAACTCGATATCGTTCACTTGTAGCCGTACTTCAGCGTTCAGTACCAACTCAAACATCGAGGGAAACAGGACTGTTTTTTCTTGATGAACTGAAATCACCCTGGAACATATACAAAAACTCTTGCAGAATCAAACATCTGAGATCAAAAAGGAAATCAAAGATAACCTATGTGAAATTAAACTAAAACTGACGAATACAAACAAAAGAACTTGAAAATCAATGTCTTTTCATGCAGAGAATAGCAAGAAAAAATAATATTATTTTTGGACTACAGCGTACACCGAAATACTATTAAAATATTGAATGGTCTTTTTGAACTGGGACCGAGTATCAGTGATATAAACAACATTTATAAGCTGAAAAAAGAGCGAAAAAATCCCGTCATTGTCGAATTTATTTCTTTTCAAAAAAAAAACTCGAAATTTTCAAAGACAAAGAAAAACTGAAAAATCTAAAAGGAAAACATATTTCAATAACGAATGATTTGTGCAGAAAGGATCAAGAGGATTTGGAGACCTAACTAAATATTTGAATAAAGCTAGGCAAAAAAAGAAAGTTACAAGAATTAGAGGAAATAAAATCGAAATAGAAGGAAAATGGTTTTCTATTAGTGACCTTGAAAATAAAGAATCAGATTCAGATCATGAAAGTTTTGAGGAAAACTCAACGAACATATTGAGAACAATATTTAAGAAAATTTGGTAGCTCTTGTGAAAAATTTCGGGTTGTCATCAACCACATCTACATATAACCTATAAAAACTGAATCGGAACTTGAAACCTGAAGAGAGTGAAAAAAAAAGAAAAAAGCCATTGTATCCAGTCCTCAAGATAAACGTACAACTAGAAAAAAATCTATGATAATTATATGTTTACTTTTCTTCTTTTCAATTTTGATTTCTCTCAAATTAATTTTTATTGATTTTACTCATTGGTATATAGCATGGATCCAGTTATTAGAGATTACAATTACACATTGATCAATACCATTGAGTATGTTAACATGTCACATTATAATATGTTTAACTGTGAAATCAGTACTGAAAAAGATTTTAATGTATTGCATAAAAATATCCGGAGTATCACAAAAAAATTCGATGAATTCTCACTAATGCTTAGAGAGTGTGAAATTATTTTTGATTATAAGTGAAACATTCAGCTCCAGGAACCAAATTTATTTTCTTTAGATGGATATGATTTATTATATAGTGAAGGTTTTAAAAATATATAAATGATGGCGTTTATAATATTTATCGTAAGTCAGTATAATTATACTAGTAAAACGAGAACATGATATAAAACAAATACTCCAAAATGGTACAATTGTAAATATAAATCGCTAACACGTTCAACGACTACTTCGCCAGTGTAGGTATAGAGATGGCCAATAAAATAACTCCCCAGACAAAAACGCTGAGCACACCTGAACCAACTCTAAATTCTCTTTTTCTAGAACCAACAACCCATATCGAGATAGAAATAATTATTGCAAACCTCAAATCCAATAAGGCCTCTGTATTCGACTTGATTAAAGTGGGAACTTTAAAATATATATCCAAACAAATATCGTGTCAATTAGCAATTAGTTAATTAACATGACAATACGCAGTGGCTCTGTTCCCAATGAATTTAAATTAGTTGTGGTTAAATCAATTTGAAAAAAAAGGATATAAAACTCAACCTGTTAATTATCGACCTGTCAATAATTACCAAAATTTTCGAAAAAGTAATAAAAGAAATATATAAATTATTTATCCAGTTATTATTTATCCAGCTAAGTCTACCACTTCATTTTTATTTATTAAATTATCAATTTAGATTTTTTTAATATGTAAATAAATATTAGTTATTCACTTACCAATCCATTCATACTAACGTACCATAGATAAACTATAAACTAACTGTATTCCCATGCACAACCTCACGTTTTTATGGGATCTATGTTTTTTTATTATTTGGTTTATATTGTAAAGTCCATAATTTTTTTGTACTTTGAATTGGTAAATAAACTTATTATTATATCATAGGCAATGTTGTTCGTTAGAGGTGGTCCTATCTTCGACTGTGGCAAATTTGTTCTTGTATACTTTCCAGGCTACAAAGGAATTTAAGGGTCGTCAAAATGCTTGCGAAGCTCCAAGCCAGGGGGGTGGATCGTCTTATCATCCTTGATTCGAAAGATTTGGGCCTTTTCTTGAAGATCGTGGATTTTTTTTAAGGCTATGGCTTGTAATCGGATGGGGTTCATTTCTGAATTTTCTTGGTTGTATTTGGTCATCCGAATTTGGGGAAGAGTCAAATAACGATTCCGCAATTGTATGGTACTTCGATGAGGCCAGAACGAATTGTTCCGAAATGGCTTCTATGATGGGGTAGGTGATATAGTTGCAGTTTCTATTTTCGGCTATTTTGATGAGGGTTGCTACGCAGCTATTAGCTTGTAGTTCTGGATGATTATGGCGGACGTACGTATCTTCGATCATAGGGCACATATCTTCCTCAAATTGTTGTTGGTTCGCACCAAGTACTAGGTAAGGGTGATTTGGGATAACTACGATTGGTTGATTGGGATAGTGAATAGGCGAAACCTTTCAAAGGTTTCCGAGGGGAATATTGGAACATGTATGGCAAAAATTAATTTATCTTTCGAGAATGTCACTTATGTAATTGATAGTAAGAATCAAATTTTTGAATGGGGGAATTTTATTCGTTTTATATAGTGTATTTAAATAAATTATCATTTGGTGTAATTCTGATGCTAAAATCACCGTGCTGTGGAGGGTATTCAACTTTGCAAAAGTTAGTGCGTCTTCCAAATTATCTAGAAAGGTAATCCGGTTTTAGCAGTTTAGGATTACCTGGTCTATTGTGTTTTGCGCTCAGACTTTGGTTAACGTTATCTTGAAAATACGATCTTTGATGATTTTTTGATTGGCATCGAGGAGGGAAATGGTGGTGTTTTAGTTATCGATTAGTGTTTTCGAGAGGGATATTTGCATTGTGATTTTCTTTTAAATATAATTTTGATTTTTATGTAGTTCTTGAATAATTTGGTTATACCTGACTTCGTCATCGGAGTCTAGAGTGCTTGAAATACATTTTGATGCCTTTCCCACTATGTTCAATAAACCACGTTTTGGACGGGTGTGAAGAGTAATATTATTAACCTTATCTTCCGCTTCTAGGATGAGATATTTGGTGTGATTGGGTAAATTTGAAAAAGGAGGAATTTGTGACAAAACTAGTTTGGTGGGGTTAGTTTTCGAGATTCTGACAGGGTGAATACCACTAATGCCCTCTATTATTTTGCAATAAGACGATCGAATATTTTTTAATTGATTAATTAGACATAATATTTCGATATAGTGGATGAGTTTGTGTTTAGTTTCGATCCCTTTGCTTGTTCTAAGATGGAACGGGGGTAGAGGGGTTCTCAGTGGCATGACTTCCACGTGATCCTTTGTTGATATCGTGGACATCGATAGAAGAAGTGGTGCTACATGAAGGAACAGCACCGTCGGGTTCATTGCCCTGTGGAAAAGAAGACAGGTTTTTGAATTTGAGATTTGTGTACCAATTTATTTTTTGATGTTTCGATTTTGGTCCCTGAATCTTTGATTACTTTTTTTTTATACCGAGGTTGTTTAGGTGCTGAGGTTAAGGATAATATGATTTTTAGTGGGTTCCTGTAATATTTTGCTTGTTATTCATGTATTCTGTAACTTGAGCTTTCATTTCGGGCCAATAGTACAGTTTTCTCAGTGCCAGGAGGGCTTCAATGATTCGGCTATGGCATGTTTTCTCGTGATGATGTCTTATGAGTTCTTTCTGTCTATCCTCGTCAGTAACAACTTTTACGAAAGAGAACGAAAGTACAAGTTTGTAGGCGTGGTTCCGAAAATATTTCGGAAGTATAGTACTTAGCCGTAGGGCAAGGTCAATTTCAGAATTTTGTCTCTAATTGGATGTCTGTTTTTTTTTTCTGTTGATCATTGGGATTGAAAACTTGTTCAAGACTGTCCAAGTCTTCGGTTGTTACTATCCGTGGTTAATCGGATGTTAAGTGTTTTTCTATATCGTTGTCTACATCACCGGGATTGATTATTATGGATTCATTATCTATTTGATTGATTTCTACTCTTGACAATGCGTCAGCGTTGGTGTTTTGTTTGCCATTTTTGTAAGTGATTTGGTAGTCGAATTCCTTAAGTTTCAGCCTTCTTCTGACTTTAAGGCTGAATAACCACTGAAGAGACTTATGATCGGTAACGATATTGAATTTTCTACCAAACAAATATGGGCAAAAATATTTTGTTACCCTTATGATGGCCAGTAGTTTTTTCCCTATCGTGCTGAAGTTCATTTCACTAAAACTACGGCAACATTAGAAGCGACCGTCATCAAAATGAAAGGTTTATCAAAGTCGGGGTAGTGTAATACCAATCCAATCCAATAATATTTATTAATTCATATTTACATGGTAACTTGAAACTTAACTAATATGTACAATAAAACAATCTCTGCTCCTCTTCCTGGATGTTGTGGGGGAAAGGGTTGAGGAGGGATGTGTTGCGGCTTTGTGCTTGGGGAAATGTAAGCCACCAGCTTGCCCTCCCGAAGGTGCCTCCTGCTTTCGCTTATGCATCTATTATCATTGTAGATGGAGTTCCAAAATTCAAAATGTTTTAATTTTACTTGTTTCTTATTTCGACTTGTGACAACTATCCGGAAAATGAATTAATACAAAAAAAACCGGCTTATAATACTTCCTTTCCTGCGACATGTTTACCCACTCTGTTGGGCGTGGCTTAGGTACCTGACCTATGCCAATTTCAGTAGCAGCCGTCCGACGAGCATAGGTCGTTGACCTGCTTAGCGCCGGCCGGCGCTTTCTATTTTTATAGGTTTTTAGACCTTAATTCATGCAGGTTGGATTTCCGACCTTATAGAGTTTTAACTAATTTTGCAATGGCTCGCGATAGAGCCATTACATTTCAAAAATTACCCCATGTTTTCTGGGCATCCTTCTCTTATATTTGTTATATTTGCCGTAAGCGGACTTTTGGGAATGTGGAATCGATAAAATTTATCCGATATTTTATTATTATAGGATTTGAGCGTTTCAACTTTCGCCAGCTCCCGCAGATCATCCAACCGAATGTATCTGTTACTGTTTGTAACTATACGGAGGGCCTTATTCTGCAACCTCTCTAACCTCGATATTTGAGTTTTTGGCAGGCTGCAGAATATTGGACAGGCGTATGTCATGGTTGGTCTGATTATTTGCTTGTGCATTCTCAATTTATTATCAGTTGATAGCTTGGAATTACGTGCAATGAGGGGGTACGTACGCTTAATTGCGGCAGCCTCCCTCTGTAACGCCAAGGCTATATGATTGTGCAAGTACATCCGACTGTCCAATTGCACTCCCAGGTATCTAACAGTAGGTTTCTCCGTCACTTTGTTATTTTCAATCGTTATCTTCCCGAGGATCTTCACGTTAGTTCTTTTCCTCGTGAAGTGTACGACCTCCGTTTTGTTGGGATTTAACTTAATCTTATTTTTCTCCAAATATGGTGTGACCAACCGATCCAGATGAATCTGGAGCTGCCTGGCAGCCACTTCGCTTTGGAACGAGTGGGCGTAGATCGCGGTATCATCCGCGAACATGGCCGTACTCATCCTAGCGAAGGTCGGAAAGTCACTGGTATACAGAGAATATAAGATCGGTGACAGCGAAGACCCCTGTGGGACCCCCGCTCCGATTGCATAATCTCGCGAGCTAACTCCGTTGACATTGACCCTGAAAGTCCGCTCCGACAAATAGGAATCTAAGATCTTTGTAAGGTACAAAGGCATGCCTGCCTATATCATTTTGGCGATCAACCCCGCTATCCAGACGGTATCAAACGCTTTTTGGGTGTCCAGCAGGACCATAACCGTGTTGTGGTCCCTGTGGAATGCTTCCTTCACCCCGTGAACAACTCGGGTTACTTGCGAGATTGTAGAATGACCTCTCCTGAACCCGAATTGTTCAGGCGGGATGACTTTTTGCCTCTCCTCAAAGTCAACAACACGATTCAGAAGGATCTTGTCCACCACTTTAGCGATTACACTTAGTAGAGATATAGGTCTATAGCTCTCCAATTTGTTTTTGTTCTTACCCGGTTTCAAAACTGGGATTATTTCTGCTTTTTTTAAACAATCTGGATAGTGTTGCCACTTTATGATTGCATTTATTATATAAATAAGCTGGACCAGGGCTTTCCTCGGGAGGTTCTTGAGTAGGATTGCATCCAACTTGTCAAGACCTGGTGCTTTATTCCTTGGTAGTGTAATACTGGTGCATTACAAAGTATGTTCTTACAAAGTTCGAAAGTGTCAACGAATTCATCCGTGTGTTCGATTTTTTCGCCTGTTTTCGGGCATTTGGTGAATGGTTTTGTTAGTTTTACATAATTCTTAATAAAGCGTCCATAATACCCGAGTAACCCTAAAAATTATTTGATTTCTTTGGGCGATTTGGGGATGGGGAATTTTTGTATTGCTTCGATTTTGCGCAGATTTAGTCTTATGCCTTCCGGAGTAATAACATGTCCCAAAAATACAACTTCTTTCCGGCGGTATTCACACTTGTCTAGTTGTACTTTCAGTCTTGATTCGCGTAGTTTCTTGAAAATCTATTACATGTTTGCAATATGTTCGTTGAGGCTGGTCGAGAATACTATGATGTCGTCCATATACACACGGTAGACTTTGTTCTGCAGTTCTCGAAGGTCATTATCGATAACGCATTGGAATGTGGCAGAAGCATTCTTCAGCCCACATGGCATTCTGACGTTTTTAAAATGGCCATTTTCGACATTGAATGCAGTTTTTTCTATTGAGTTCGGGTCCATCTCAATTTGGTGGAACCCGGACGTGAGATCGCGTGACAAAAAATATAGACAACGACCCAATTTATCCAGAATATCGTTGATATTAGGCAGAGGGAATCGATCGTCAATGGTCTTTTTGTTAACTTTGCGGTAATCGACTACTATGCGCCATTTTTGTTTGCCACCCGCTTCTAGTTTTTAGAACAATCATGATTGGGCTGCTCAAGGACTTTGACTTGGCATGATAATACCGTCGAACATTTGGGTATTTGTTACAGCAGTTCTTCTTATTGTATGCTAATTGGGTTCTGTAGATTCCGAATGAACCGGAATTTTGTCGTGTGTTTTTATTTCAAGTTTGATTTTATTGGTGTGGGTTAATCTTCCATTTTCTTTATGAAATATATCGGAAAATTCGCGAGAGAGGTTAACTGAAACGGCATGTTCTTCTTCGTTCAAATGGTCGCAACGGATTAATTTCGAAATATTGTGAGACGGATACTTGTACACAAGCAAGTTCATTGGCGTTGATTGATATGCTATATTAGGCGCTTTGTGGGTTCCTGTGAAGTATCGGAACTTTTATATGATCGTTTACTAGGTATCGATTGATTAGATCTATAGAAAATTTCATCTTCTGTAATTACCCCAGGCCTAGTGTGCCATCAAAGATGTAGATTTTACGTCCGCTTTGAATCTGACTTCTTTGTCACCTATACCTGTTTTGATTTTGGTTGAACTCTGATATTTGTTGTGAGGAAAAAACTTTTCAGCAATTGAGGGTCACCTCATTGAATGAGAACAGTTTAATTGGGGGGTTATGGATTTCAATCTGATAAATTTCTTATAAAGTACAATTTCGTGGGCCTGTGGAATGTATTTCTGGAGGTTGTTGACATTGGTTCGGGTTGATTGGTTGGTGGTTTTCCAGTAGGTTTGAATACGTTCGGGGGTGGACCAGAGACCAGTTTATTTGTTGAAAAATTTATTTGAATGGGTCTTGAGTGAATATTTATCTGGTGTCTGGGGAATGACGAATTACCTGGAAAAGAAGTGTTTCCGGGGAATGCTTGAGGGGGCGAGAATTGTTACATTTGAAATGAGGTGGTGATTGGGCAAAATTTGGAGTATTATTTATGAAACTTTAGTTATTTCCAAAGTTATTTGGGTTGGAATATCTGAAGTTGTGTTGGTTTGAACCTTGGGGTCGAAGTGCGGGCCTATGACGAGGATCCGTGGGAACTTTGAAAAGATGTTGTGTGTATTGAAAAATATTTCCCTCTACAATATAGGTCATTGCAGCCTCTAAACTATCCTGATATCTCAATCTAATTAAACTTCCTAGTGGTCCTGGTGTAACACCCTGTGAATTGTTATGTTATTGTTGTTTTATTTTTTATTTTTTGGCCTTAATGAAAGTATCTATTTTTCTGGTAACTTATGAGATTGAAATTTTATTATTGTAAGAAATACTGGAAGAGCTCATATCTTAGTTATTCCGAAATTATAATTTCTCTCATTGAAATAATATTCATATATGGTGTTTAATGGAAGTCAACCATCAATCTTCGATGGGAGATTGAAAAATAATCAATTATCGGTTTAGAGTTTAATTGTTTATTTAAGTTCGGACGTTGTGTTAAGATTTCTTCACACAGTTAAGTGTTATGGTCTAATTGCCGTTGTGCTGAAATAACAAGAATTATTCGGGGAAATACTTCATCTAGAAAAATCACGCAATAATAAGTAGCCAATAGGATTTGAATATGCAAAAGTACCACTTAAATGAAAGACCAATAAGTGATTTTAAAATCGGGGCTACGCCTTGACGCTAACTTGGAGCGGAAAAAAAATGAGATGAAATTAAGAATTCGGTCTACGGGCTTCACCCGAACAGACGTGCTAGGCACGGGCGAAGTGGTTTGGTAGAAAATGTTTGGTAACAGATTCGGGTTTTTTTTAATACGACGGTTGGGAATAATATTTTGTTTGATTAACATTTTGAAGCGTCGAGGATTATTTATATGAAATTTCGGGATAAAGTAAGTTTTTCGTGAGTCAAAATGGGTGGTGTTTAAGTATGGGATTTTTATTGTATCGGTAGATCGAAAGGTAATATATACGAGTGTCTATGAAACTGGGACAACTATTTGGAAAAATTGGTTAATGGAAGCAACAATTGTTCTACAGGGTAAGTGCAAAGCTTTTAGGAAAAAAGTAGTTTAACGCTTGCTTTAATTTATTGTTGGGGTGAACCACATGTACAAAAAACGTTCGTATTTATGCAGGTGTATTACTTGTTCTGGTATTGACACCAATGCACAAAAAGTTATATTAAAATTAGGGAATTATCGGTAAACATAAATATGAGGGTTTTAGGGAGATATGGATTTATTTGTTTTAAAAATACAAGTATGAGCTCTTTCATTGAAATAAATTTGGTGTTGATCGATGTTTTCAAATTTATGGTTTCAATCTTTGGTTGAAGCTGGATATTATTTTATTTCTTCATTTTATTATATTATTATTGTTTTTCGATGATTTTTTTCAAGGATGTTATTTTTTTTTGTGGTTTTATTCAATGGAAGTATTGAAGATATTTCGTGTATTATTTGAAAATAGAGTAAAGCAAAAGATAATTGAATTCAATGTAAAAGTCATTTTATTTAGAAGAAACGTATATATATATATATATATATATATATATATATATATATATATATATATATATATATATATATATATATATATATATATATATATATATGTATATATTTATTTTGAGGAAAAAAATACTATTTGATTCATTGGAAAAGAGAAGTTGTTCAAAAGTAGACCTCGCATGTAAGCCGAGGCCGAATTTATTGTCCTGAAGGACAGGTGACTAAAATTAATCAGTACCTTACAAGAATTTTTCAGAATCTGGTGAATTAAATTATTTTCAAAATTTGTGGAATGTGTCGAAAAATCTATTTTTGGCCATTCCGCTGGTGACAGCTGCCCGTATAATATTCAAAATATTATATGTATTCTTTTGGTCTTATTAGAAACAAAAAAACCAGATAGTGTGGCTATATGGGACATCAGAGAAAGATATGGTTAGTGAGTATGAATATTTCTTTCCAAAGGTATTGAAAAAATGGTAAAACAGAGAACTGTCGATAGACAGGCTCTCCGTTATAAATGGTGACATCAGCGGGACATTTTTTTTATGAAGATCATTGTTATTCATTTTTACTGAAGTGGCTAGTATTACAGGGGTGACAGCGTCGAGAAAGTTATGAAAAGATAAATTTCTCCTTGTCAGGTGAAGTTAAAGGTATTATCATTTTGTTTTCTATATAAAACAGGGAAATGGATCTAAAAACAATTACATTGTTACATTTGGTGACTAGCGGCGGGATGTTTGGACAACTTTTCAGAGAAAAAACGGTGGGATGTTTGGATAACTTTTCAGAGGAAAACTGTGGGAAAATTTGGGTTATTTTATAATAGAAAAAAACGGCGGAATATGTTTGAATAACTTTCGAAAAAAAAAGCGGAATGTGTTTGGATAACTTTTCAAAGAAAAACGGTCTGATAATTTGTGTAACTTTGTACAGAAAAATGGCGGATCATTTGGATAGCTTTTCAGAGAAAAAACGGCGTTATTTTTTGGATAACTTCTGAGAGAAATATGGTTGATTTTTTGTTTTGTAGCAATTATTATATTTGTGGTTATATATTTTTTATATATGTGCATGTTGAGTTCACCCTATATACTAACCCAAGACATTTTGCAATGATATTGAAGGAGCCATCAATGGAAGCGGAGAAACCATAGGAGAAGAAGAAAAATTTTTGGTAACATTAATTGTTGATAAAAAAATTTTTTTTAAAGTTAATTTTGAAAGATATTTTTTTCTGGAAGCACTATTTGGTGTTTCGAATGAAATATAGGGAAAAAAATTGATTTGATTAGTAGCTGAAAAAATAATAGGAAAAATGAAAAAGTTTATTTGAATGTTTAAAACAGAATAATGATAGGAAATGAAAAGTTTAGATATCAGTTTTGTTACATTCAAGTAATTGAAAATGAATTTTTGGATAAATATCTTTGGTTTTCATTTGAGAAATCATTAAAGTATTAGGGATTCTATATTTCAGGTCTTGGGGAATTATATTTTGTTATAGGATTTTGTTGTTTACAGGCGATTTTGGAGATACATTGTACGCAGTGGAGAAAGAAGACTCCTTTTTGGGAATTTTGTGGAAAAAATGTTTTTTTCGGTATTGAGATAAGGTTTTTGGGAAAATGGTTGAGACACTCGTTAGCCCAAAGAAAGATGATTTTTTTGAAATTTTGTGTATTTATGGAAAATTTAAATATGGGAAAATATCAGGCTTAGATGGCTAATAATTTTGTGAAGAGTTACGAAAGTTGTGTGGAATAACGACCGTATTGAGGAGAAAGTGAGCCCCTCAATTTGCCTGTGTTGGAGATTTTGGCAGCCGGAAGAAGCCGTCGTGGATTTTTTTTCATTTTGCTTTGGCTCTGATCAAGGACGATTTTGTGAGCTGCCGAGGAAAGCAGGATTGAAGTATCAGGGGTCGTTTGGAAGAAATTGTAGACCTTTGATGAAGATTTTTGGCTGCTGGGAGAAGCAGTTATTGCGTGTAGGTCTTTATTGATCGTATAATGGTTGAGCTACGGAGAAAGGTGTAGCAGGGGCGTATTGAGGATATTCTTCGTTATTGTAGGTTGCTGGAGGAAGCAAGCAACTGAGTATGTTTTTTGTCGTTGTAGGTTGCTCGAAGGAAGCAACTGGGAGAGTTTGTTGTAGGAAGTAAAAAGAAAGGTTGAGATAGGTTATTTTTGGAGCAAAGGGGAGTGAAAGGCTTCGAAGGATTGAACAGGCGATTGCAGGCAGAAAGTTAGTGGAAAATATGAGAATTTGTTGATTGTAATTCAATGTTCGTCGGGGTATGTGCCCGGAAAGTAGTTATTTGTTGGCAAATAGGATTTTTGTTAGAGTGATGGAAGTCTGCAGATGAAGTGAGTTGCCTTTTCGAAGTTGAAGTGGGCGCCGCGAAAGGGTGGGCCTCGGGAATTGTTCTGCTGAAGAAGAAGAGAGATTTTGGAGAACTATGAGGTCGAACGAAGGACCAGAGATATTGTTGTTTTGAAAGGTCGAGGTGGGATCATTTTGGAGAATTAGGAGGTCAAGCGAAGGACCAGAGATAATGTTGTTTTAGAAGGTAGGACCATTTTGGGGAATACGGAGGTCGAGCGAAGGACCAGAGAAGACGATGTTACTTTAATAGATCGAGGTAGGACCTTAATTGGAAGTATAGAGGAGGTTGAGCGAAGGACCAGAGATGATGTTGTTTTAGAAGGTCGAGGTAGGACATGAGGCAGAGAAAAGAAGACATTGTTTTAGGAGGTCGAGTGTAGGACCAGAGATGCTGTTGTTTTAGAAGGTCTAGGTAGGACCATTTCGGAGAATTAGGAGGTCGAGTGAAGGACCAGAGAAGAGAAGACATTGTTTTAGGAGGTCGAGGTAGAACCATATTGGGAGATTTTTTGGGAGAAATAGTAGGCTCTATAGAAAAGCGGCGTGGTCAGCTGATAGTAGCTGAAGAGATATTGTTTGAGGGCGACCTGAGGATAGACCCTACACAATATGATTTTGTGGGACGGTAGTTCCTACAGTGAACTACCGTTATTTTGTGCGATTTTTCTCTTGTTTGCGCGATGTTGAGGCGCGCATTGTTGCGATTTGGGTGCGTATTGGGAAGTGCACTTAGGTACAATGGAAGGACGATATGGTCCTTGCTATGTTGAATTTGTAGGCCAGACTGAGTTTTAAGCCGCATGTAGTGTTGTGTTTAGTTGGCTGATTTTTGTGCGTTTGTGCATATTTTTCTGAGCGATTTTTGCGCCCATTGATACGTTTTGGCTCTGTTGGGGGGCCGCAGAATACTCCTACCAGGGTTGATTGGACTCCAGTCTAATTGTCTTTTTTTTTTCTTTTTTTCTTTGGAGCTGAGGAATTCTACCAGGGTTGATTGGACTCCAGCTGGTGAGTAAAAGTCTCACAACTTGGAAGTCCTGTTCTTTATTTTCTTCTCTTTTCATTCTTGCTCTGTAGGGGGGGCTTAAGAATACTTCTACCAGGGTTGATTGGACTCCAGCTGGTGAGTAAAAATCTCACAACGTGGAAGTCTCGTTCTGTTTTTTTGTCTATCCTTTTCTTTTCCTTATGGCTCTGCAGAGGGGGCTTAAGAATTTTTCTGTCGGGGTGTGGCACAAATCGGTAGATAAAAGTTCCACAATTGATGCCTATGCATTTGGTCAAGGGTATGTGACCAGAATTGTTTGTTCTAGAGATAGGAGGCTCTAGGTGATAAGGGTAAATGTGTTTTTAGGGAAGGTCTGGAAGAGGACCATATAGGGAGTTTTGTAGCCTGCTAGGTGAAGCTGATGAGTTTTGGGAAGGGGTCTGGAGTTGGACCAAGCAGAAAGGAATTTTGATCTGCCCAGAGGAAGCAGCTGTGTTATTGTGGAGATGGTATGAGGAAAGACCTTATGCGAAGTTGGTAGGACGGTAGTCCCTACTAGGTTGGACCAATAGGTCAAGTTCCAGCTGAAATTTATACGTCTTTGAGCGATATTTTACCGTTTTTTTTAGGTGGTATATTGGTTTCTTTTGTGATTTTTGTGCGTTGTACGAGGTGCTTTTAGTAGACTTTTTTTTTTCTGTGTCATCGGATGCCATTTATGCGTTTTGGCTCTGTAGGAGGGGCCGCAGAATACTTCTACCAGGGGGAAGGACACCAGCTGGCGGAGTGAAAGTCCCATGACTCGGGAGTCCTACTATATTATTGGATTTAAATTAGTTAGGTTGGGGATTGTGTAGATATATATGTGTGTGTATATAGGAATAATGGTTTTTTGAATAATGTTTGTGATGAATAAAAATTGTGAATGGTGAGGAAGGATTGTGTGGTTTAGAAGGAAGGATGCTACACTTTTTGGTAAAAAATATTTTTGGGAAATAAAAAGGTTTTTTTTTTGTGATGAATTGTTGGGAATACGAGGACAGGACCAATTGTCTTGTGGTTTCGATTTGTTTCTGTTTGGTTTTGATCCATATGGATTATGGATTGTAGAGATAGGCAATGATATTCTTGTACGCAAAGAATTTGTATGACTGTCCTAACTGAATTGCCTTACATTTTGGTATGGTTAAGGAAGTGCCCAGGAATGCGCAAATCTGAGCCAGAGAATTGAATTTGGATATTTACACAATTTCACGGTGGTTGTAGGAAGAATACTGTGGATACAGCTATGCCCGACAAAGTCGTTTTTCATTTGAAAAAGCCAGAAAATTCAATAATTTTTAGAAATGAAAAAGGGTTGGATTACCGGAAAAGTTTTAAAAGTTTAGGAAATTGAACATATAGGGTGGTTTAATAATTTTAATAGAAAAACTATTTAGTTACCAGGGCAGTTTAATAATTTTATTGTTACCGGGGTGGTTCAATAATTCTGTGGGATTGAAAGTTTAGTTATGAGGGTAATTAATAAATTTTGGGATTTTTATTTCAAACGATAAATTACCCTTGCAGAGGAGGGTTAGAACTTTTGA